>JAJLUF010000190.1:0-16370 GCA_030569995.1 Lachancea cidri
ACTTAAAAAGAACAGAATCGCGGTTGACATCGTTAACTTTGGTGAAACCGCTTCTAACACGGCGATTCTTGAGGAATTTACTCAAGTGGTTAATAATTCTCAGGAAGAGAGCAGTCACCTTCTCACTGTCTCACCAGGACCGAGGTTACTCTATGAACACATTGCTTCATCACCCATCATCTTGGAAGAAGGAGCTGAAACGGGTTTTGGTGGTTTAAGCCAGCCTGGTGGGGGAGGCGATGATTTCATGGATTTTGGAGTAGACCCCTCCATGGATCCAGAACTAGCATTGGCTTTGCGTTTGTCCATGGAAGAGGAGCAAGCGAGACAAGAGAGATTGAGGCAAGAACAGGAGAACACTGCTAAAAAAGAAGAAAAGCCTGCTACTTAGTTCTTTCATGATGGTGACTTTTTGTAAAATACGTTAGGTTTTATATAGATCAGATGATCCAATTAGAACTTTCCTTGCATGGCAAACATGTCAATGTTTTTAATAGTAAATATCGGTGATCAATGTCGAAGATTTTTTACTATATGGCGCACTTGAGATGCAACAGATCTCTGGTGCGAGGGTAATTGAAGGGAAGGGAAATGAACTTAAAGGCTTAGCACTAACTGTGAAGATGTCATTAGATAATGGCATCTTGAAAGATTACACGTGCCGTAAGTTTGCTTCTACTGCTGACAGACACAGATTATATTATACTTGGCAGTACAACTGCATGAAATAAGGAATCGGAGGGCATGTTTCAGGAATTGGGGACAATTTCATATGTACTGTGATAGCAGCTTGGCCGATCTGTATACATTCGTGAGTTAGAGCTCTTTATCATTGAATATATTTTGTGATGTAATGGCATAAGTTTGGACTGATCAATCGTGATATGTGCTCAGAACCTTACTCTGTGTCACATGACATACGTACATTTTTCTTCATTCCGGAATACACAATAGTAAAGTAGAACATGTAAAGATATTAAGGTGACCCATGTCGAAAGATGGGCCCAAATTTAGAGGACTAAGATCCGGAAATAGACGAATAAATGACTCGAACGGTATCTTGCATACTACGACTAAAAATTCTAGCAGCGATTCATCAGTAATAAAGAACAGTTCTGGAGATGCTAATGAAAACATGAAAATAGAGAATAACACGCTCACAATTGGTGGGGCTAATAACTTCGGACGCTTAAGGAGGCCTAAATTAGGTATGGCGACTACCCGATCCAAAGTAAGGGGGAAATCGCCAAAGCAAAAGGTATCCGAAGAAATTCTGGATAAAGACAAATATTCTGGTTTGGGTGAATCATATGCTCGTGATGACGATACGGAGGGCAGTGTAATACATAACAAGCTCAAAAGGAAATCATATCAAGTAGAATTGGGGTTCCATGAAGCTAGATTTTGTGAGGAGCAAGTCGTGCTTGACACATCTCAAGTTCCAGGATCACATGAAGGTGATTTGGTAGAATTAAAAACTTACCATGGAAACACTAGCATCAAGGGAAAGAAAATATATTTCATAGTCAAACCTTTTGATAGGGAGTTTAAAGCACGGTATAAGAATTCACAGGTCTCTCTTCTTTCAGGTCAGCTCCAACAATTGCTCGATCTACCAGCGCGATCAAAAGTGTGGATCAAACTCAAGAGTAAGACAGAGTACCAAGCTGATCTGATTGAACTTAACGTCAAAGACTGTCTAGTTAATAGAGGTGATATGTGGATTTTCTCTTCTCAAATGGTCAATAGCTGTGTTTTCAGTGATCAGAAAATAGTTTTCCTCGAAACAGTTCGAGCAACCGTCAAGGGGATATACCGCGACGGCAAGAAAGTATTGTCAGGTTATATTGGTGAAGATACAAAGATCATTTTCCGCTCGGAGTCAGCGAAGCTAATTTTCATGATACAGATTACTGATGAAATGTGGCACTTCGAAGAGAATGGTGAAATAATGTTCCACAAAGTCGTGAATTCTTTATTCCCTAAAATTTTTAAGAAGTGGAAGGCTATCGGGACTCATCACATAATTACGATTGTCTTTTCAGCAAGCATCGACTCATCTGAAGTTTATCTGAGGAATATTGCTGACGGCGAAAGGTTAAAGAATACAAAAGATTATTATCGAATAGTCGTCGATCAGGTTAACATCGTGCACTGGAGTGAGATTATGAAGACTCTTCGAAGGGAGTTCATGATTATTGCGAAAGATATAAAAAATGTGAAAACTGAGGACGGTAATAGTATGATAAGAGGGCGTTTTACTCCGGTGATTAAATCGAATATACTGGAAACTGTATGTTTTGCAACAACACTTATTAGTAACCCATTCCGTCAACCCGATCTTCGACACACCACTACACATGTTATACTAATTAGCCCTGGTTCGGGACTGTATGATGTTCAGTACGATCTCTTGAAGGAAACTAGTAAAAAGCTGTTATCAATCGAAATGACAATAGACATAATATGCCTAACTAGGGCACCTTTACACATAGTCCCCTTATTGAGATACCGAGACTATGATAATAGATTACGTTATTGTGCACCCACATGGCTGAGTATCTCCTTTTGGAATGACTCTTCGAAAGCTCTTCATGAGTGGCACCCTAGATGCAAAATGCATGATTTACAAATGATGGGATTGACCGAAACCGAAATGAAAGAGGAAATAGCTATAGATCCTATGATCATTCCCTCAGAGGTAAAATCCATTTCCGAACTCATGGGTAAATATGATCATGACACCTTTACTGATCAAAAATCAATGCGAAGTAGGGATGATAGATCATCAATGTCCTCCGATTTTGTGGACAACAAAGGGCCTGACTTAAAGAAAACCATCTCTGGAGAGAAGAAAAATGTAACTTTAGCATGGAACACTCCTAAATCAGCTTCGCCCATGGTTAAATCTTCGGAAATATTACAAATTTTCGGTGATTTATCAAATCAAGCAGAAGCACTAGATAATGCATCAGACACGCCTGATGGGGATCACAATCAGAAAAAGGCCTCTTCTGAAGGAAACAAATCTCTTGCAGTTGATACACTCAGAAATGCTACCAAAGGAAGATCCGTATCATACTTCACGCAGAGAATTGTTTCAAAGATCCTGCCAGACATCGAACTGAAGAACAAAAAAAGCTCTAATCATTTGTCATCAAGCGGACAGAACGAGCATTTGAAGCAGTCCCAGGACGAGAGTGACTTGTACACAGTTCCTCGTATATCTTCGAAGAATGTACCTGTTTTGAAGCAAAATCTATCATCACTAGGAACTCAAAAGTTTCCACTAGAAACTTCATCTTCGCAGCTATCTTCAGGAATTGGCTCCCCGAGACTCTCGCACTCAGTGGAAAAACGCTCCTTGGTTCCTGAACTAGCTGGACGGGTTTCGGCATTTAAACTTGATTCTACCTTTCAGTATAGTTGGATAGAGATAAGTAATCCGTCCACCCCAGTAAGCGCTGAAAAAGCCGATTTGCTTATTCCTGTGCGGTGGAAGGATGTCTTCCCGAAGTTTGTGCTCAAAAAGTACAGCAAGTGGAGATCACTTACCATGCCAGCAGAGCTCCCAGTAACAGTATCTACATTTCCGACAAAACATGACTTCGAGAAAAACTTTAGTTTTACAAACCATTCGGCTGTTCTGAATTTAGATCAAGAACTTAATAATCAAACGACATTTGACTTACTTCGAGATATGATTTACGTTCGTCTTTTGGCGGGTTTCCAGATTTGTTTGGGCGACAACGTCAATAAGGTGGAGGCGTCGAAGAGTAAAGAAAAAGACAGTTTGAACATTGCCAAATATTTGACTAAGGACAATTGCATGAACGCGAAATTCTATATGATGATTGACAATGAAATACACAGGTTATGTTGTGGCTATGATGGCACTATTGAAGTTCAAAGACACATACGTAAAGTGGAAGGTAACATTTCAGACTCGATAGCTAGCTATAATCCTCAAATCAAAACCCGATACGAGATAGCTTACCGAGAAATTATGATGGATCCATTAAGACGTAACAGGGAGCCATGTAATTGGAATCAGCTTGATCAAGTTCTAGCCGGGTATGGTGATTCCATAATTGAACAAAACAAAAAACAATTTCGATCCAAATTTGTAATCTTACCTACTGATATCCCTCCCAATACCTTCTCTTCTACAATCAATGGCCGCAAGGAAACTCTGAGTGCGGAAGAAATTAGACTGGAAGGTCTACGTCGTGTTATATCCTCGATCTTTAGGTCAAGAATTAAATCTGAAAACGAAAAACTAGATCGGAGGTCATTAAAGGATGAGATATTTCCAGAAGTTTTATTCTATACCGGTTCACTTTTTAATTTCATTGATGAGCAAATGGAAATCTTAAAAACATCGGGTAATAGCAATAAGGACTCGATTTTTATTGATGAACGTGACAGATTAAATAAGGATTCAGATCTAAGCAAAGTCGGTTATGAGATTCAGCATGGTAAAGCTCCCTTGAAGCTAGTAAATAGAAAATGGCATTGGAAAAAGCATGACAACTGTTTTATTGGATTAGAGTTGGTAAATTGGCTGATTGAACATTATTCCGATATTGATACGCGTGACGATGCAGTTCTTTATGGACAGCATATAATGAACAAAGGTCTTTTTGTACACGTCGAAAATAGACATGGGTTTTTGGATGGACATTATTTCTATCAAATAAGTCCCGCTTATGTGTATGATTCAAAGATGCCGGACAAATTGAAATCGGATTCAAGGGCATCCCTGGAAAATAGAGCCACGATGAGGGATCGCGCTATTAGTAACAGATCGGATTCGAGTAAGGCACATTTAGTATCTTCTCTATCAGGTTCTAGCTTCAAGAAAACTAATTTAGAGGTAAAGATGTTCGAAGACAATGAAGAATCTATCAGAACAACTGTTCTTTTGAGTAATGTCATAATGGTAAATATCGATCCAACGGGGAAGTCTTATAAGTCCGAGGTTTGCAAAGTTCACTATGATAGGGTGCATAATCCAGATCACTGTTTCCATATTAGATTAGAGTGGTTGACAGCTACCCCTAAATTGATTGACGACTTGATTAATAATTGGGCTAGGCTTTGTGAACGCTATGGTCTAAAGCTAGTTGAAGTACCCTGGGATGAATTATGTTCCATACCTTTGACCAATCCGTTTCATTCTTTTGTGGATATTACATTGGCAATAGATCCATGGACAGATCTAGAATTCAGAGATATGCTTTTGATTTCTCAGAATAAATATTATTACCACACGTACCTGTTGGAAAAGTCAGGATTTTTAGTGGACAACCGTGCCTCAAAGTTTCTACGAAGTGACACCGAATATGAGATTATGTATTCCTGGGGGAAACCGAGATTTAAATTTATCCAGTATGTTCACTGTGCGGGGGCATATATTGCTGAGATAAGAGAAAATGGTAACTTATTCTTGGCTCCGAATAACATTCATCTTTCCAGAGTTAACATTGGCAACGTAACCGGCAAAAGGCACATCTCTCCAAAATTTTTCTTGGACTCTCAAAAAGTAATGCTGAACTTCAGAGAAACGTGTCTGGACTATGACAAGCTAAGGGACATTTTTCTAGAAGCAAAGGAAAGATGGCTGGAATACAAAAACTACGAAGAGTTTGCCGCAATCAGATCTCTCAGCTCGAAATTATCTGATCAATTGGAAAATCAGCAATTGCCTTCACCAAATAAAGACGATAAGCTTTGATTACTATCTAATCATATATAGCGCTTTACATAATAGCTTAAAGTCTTTCGGCAATCTTGATGACATCAGCCAAAACACCTGCTGCTGTCACAGCAGAACCAGCACCAGCACCTTGGACCACTAATGGGTTCTCGTAACGCTCAGTCTTGATAGAGATGACGTTATCTGAGCCCTTTAAGGCCGCAAAAGGATGAGAAAAGTCATATTTCTCAATTCCAACAGATACCAAATTGTTTGGGAAATCAACCTTACCAACAAACCTTAAAACCTTGTTTTCTTTAGCAGCCTCTTCCTTCAAAGTCTTCAAATCTTCATCATACAATGGCAACTTGTCCATGAATTCTGAAGCAGTGGCAACAGTCTCGAGAGGCTTAGGAATCAAGGATTGCACAGGGAATGATGTAGGAGATTCCACCTTGAATCCGGCGATTCTGGCCAAGATTGTCACTTTTCTTGCCACATCAAGACCATTCAAATCATCTCTGGGATCAGGTTCTGTATAGCCGAGATTCTTTGCAATTTTGACAATTTCAGAAAATTTAACTTCGTTAGGAGAAGTAGTCGAAAATTCATTGAAAATGTAAGACAAAGTACCACTAAAAATACCTTCAATCTTTTCAACTTTGTCACCTGTTTGAACCAAATCTCTCAAAGTTCCAATAATTGGTAACCCAGCACCTACAGTAGCTTCGTGATAGACCAACCCGGCTCCTGGTTTGTCGCTGAAAATTTCGTTCCATAGAGCTAAACCAGAAGAGAACCCTTTCTTGTTAGGTGTAGCGATAGAAATACCATTCGCAACGAACTGAGGATAAAACTTGGCAATTGCCTCATTTGATGTGTTATCAACCAAAATTGTTGGAGCTGGCGAATTCTTTAGAAAGGCCAAAAGACCGTCAAGAGGTAGCGGAGACTCTGGTGATTTATCTAGTGCAGATTCCCACTTTGACGCCAATTCTAAAGGAGCGTAATCTTTTGAGATTAAAGCATTTTGGGCATTAGCAATCAAAATAACATTGTATGATATGCGAGATTTCATCGCGAAAAGCTGGTTCACGAAGGCGGAACCAACGACACCGGTACCTATTCTCTTTGTTAGTATCATCTATGAAATATACTAATCATTGGTGGTTATTTATGCATACCAATTACAGCAATATTGACACTTTTGACACTCATGTTTTGGAAATTTATCAGTTAGATACTAAGTGGTTGGTGAAGTTCTCCGAGCTGCTTCGTTCTTTTTTATGCTATATGAATCATCGTGTAAAAAAACCGGAAAAATATAAAAGTCATCAATTATTATATCACGTGATCTTCTTCTCAACTATATTAGCTATCTTGTCGAAAGCGTCCTTTTTACTGACTCTCTTGCGGTTGCTACTCCCCTTACTTTTAGCTGAAGAATTAACGATACTTAGGCTCAAGTCTGTATCATTTTCGGCATTAGTTGTTGAGCTGAGCTGGTTGTCTTTCATCGTATCTTTGGTTTTGGCGAATGGTAAATACAAAAATTTGAAATAAACCGCAAGACATATCCCGTCATAACTGTTATTACCCTTTTTTAGCTGATAGGCATGTGCTAAAACTTCTAATACCTTCGGATCGTAATCTTCTTTATTAAATTGCTGGAAAAGTTCGGCACTAGTTGTAAGGAATATTTGATAGTTTAAAGATGGTAAAAGGTGTTCGGCGTGTTCTTTTTCATCGACTTCGAATTTGGAGTGAACACAGAGGCAGAAAAGTCTCATTGCTCGTTCTGTCGCGAGACCGACATTTATCATACCTGGTCCAAATCTTCTCAGTTTCTTTGCCACCAATGCTATAGATATGTAATCATCATTGCAGAATAGCATATCCAAATAAAGAATGACGTATTGGTATGTGTACACGAAGTGCTTGCCAGGCCTCTCTAAATCTGGTTTCCAAATATTGACCAAATTTTTATTATTACTTTTCAAAAACATCAATTCGTCCATTTCTGAAATTGCCCCATTAAGATCATTCAAATCTTCATACAAGATACGAGCGATTCTGTATTTTGGTCGGTGGTGCCACTTCATTTTATCATAACCTAGAATTACTCTCAATAGTTCAACTATCTTTTCAAAAAAACCATGCTTTTCATGTCCGTCAATTGCTGAAACGATCCAGAACGACTCTTCTTTCTGAAAAAATTCCTTATTCTTCGAAATGATAGCCAACGCTTCATTCTCCGTTAATATTCCGATTTTGACACTTTTGTATAGTGATACCACCAAAAAGTAATGAGGTTCAAGTATTGGATTCTTGCTCTTCGATACAATTCCGGCAAGCTGGCATGCTTCTAAAAGAATTTCGTATCCACCATCAGTAAAGTCTTGGATATTAGCCTTGAACTGAAGTTTAGAAATATAGTAAAGGTTTTTCCAACTCCGCGGATTAGATTTTGATTCATTTTTATCAGAGAGCTTGTTTGCCTTCACGAGCCCGAATAGTATGCCCTGCTGAATATTGTAGTCACTAATTAGTTGCTTGTCATATAATGAGGAGGTCGTTATTTCACCGTCGTCGCGTAGTCTGACAGTTGCAGGAGGCTCCCAGTGATAACACGATTTATCCATGGGTTTCAAGTAACCATTTAGCATTTCTTCAGAAAGCGTTTCCAACAAATCTTTCAAAATTACATCGTTATCAATCAGCTGGTCCGAATGCGTGTGTAAGCTACTCCGCTTGGATATCCCGAGCGCCATAAGATAGCATAATATGGCCTTACGTTGCATATTAGTTGTACCTTTACGCTTCTCCACAACAGCTAATTTATCCGATGTCCAAATTAAATCATCCTCAACCACGTAAGAGTAGCACTTCCCTAGAAGAAACCAGCTTTCTAATCTGCCAGTGTTGTATAAAATATCTGTTTTCAGCATTGATATTATTGAATCAAGCTCTGATGGACGTGCTTGGGTGGCTTTTTTGCGGATTTTGTACAGGTTTAGTGTTTGAACGCCGGCAACAAAAAAAACGCCGGAATTTACTGCTGCTTGCAAATGGTCATTAGGTTTTGAAAACTCTAGACTTAGTTCACCCATGAAAGCGCCTCGCAAAATTCTTGTAGTTATGGGTGAATCCAGGAACTTCTCGAAATAAAAACGATTCCGACATAAAATGTGATTTCCTGAAATATTCAAATCTCCAATAACCTGAACTACGTGGTCAAGTATTTGCTTCAAGTTTGTTTTGTTGCCAGTGGCGAGCAAGGGATTCTTGTTCTGATAATGAAATTTTATCAAGTACGTCCCTATAGCAATGGCACTTTCTTCGCTCATCTTTATCGGCTTCGTTATATGCTGATCTGAAACAGAGTTATCCCCACTTACAAGTAAATGATAACGGCACCATAGAACTTGTTTCAATTGTGAAAATGAACTCTCATTAGTCGACTCACACAGTAAAAGTTCTGCTAGATTCAAGAATACTCCGTTGGATGCATCACAAAAACCAAATCTTCCCATCAGGGAATGCGTAGCCCATATAAATTCGAGTGCAGAGGAATTTTCATCTGGGCTTGGTACAACACAAATGTGGATATAAAACAACAGAATACTCAATGAGAGTATATCGGTAAAGATGTTCTTCAGTTTGGCAGAGGATTTTACTGCCTTTCGAAAAAAAGATTTGAGGCTATTATCTTTATGACACATACTTTCATAAAAAATGATGGGATACAACAGGTAGGCGACATTTAGAAGTAAACGAATATTGTGAGGTAAAAAAGTTTTATCGATGAACTTCCAGTTCTCTTTGATGCTGAAAACCTTCAAGAACTCGGTACTAAAAGTTCCGATCGAGTTGATTGTTGCCAATAACGTTTGCTGACGTTGTAGTTGAGATTGGGCGACGTAATCCTCGCTACAGACTTTCTCATAGAGGACCCCCAGAATCTTGAAATATATAACCTGCAGCTTCGCGCGATCATTCTCGCTAAAGAAGGACACTAGAATTTTCCATAATTTGATCTTCAGAAGAAATGGCGAATTTGTGATGAAATCAATCATCGAAGTCTCCTCACTCGTTAGCTTTTCTGAGTCAGCTGTCTCGCCTGTTAAAGCCCTGCGCAATATATCGATCTGTTGCTCAGTAGTTGTATCTTCTTTTTCCCTCATTGTCACATCGATTGCAGTAACTTTTCTTATCATATTAATTCTTGATAGCTGATTTTGTACTGTTTTCAAGTTAAATCGAGGTATATTGGAATAGTTTGCGTAAGGAATATCAACAACGACCGAAGACTTCTTCATTCTTGTTTCAATCTCATTTAGAGAATCAACTAGTTTATTATCCGTGATATCTGTCGTGTATTGAAGATAACAGAATTTGGTCCACAAGTATCTGAATTCTGATCTCACGGAATCGCTAGTGGTTCCCTCAAGCAGTACTGACCACCTGGCAACCTTTCTTTCAAGTTTATTCTTTTGTGATTCCAGATCACTGCTTTTTTGCCCCTGCAGCTTCTTGTTGCTGATGCCAGTGTAGATGTCACCCATCATGTTTACCATGATTTCATAAATAGAAAAACCGAGAGATATAAACTTGGAGCTTTGAGGTTCTACCATCTTAAAAAGGTTTGTTTCGGTACCCAACACGAACGCTTCCACAGTTTTGAGCAAAACTGGACTCCAAAAAGTGTCAATAATGAGGCAACTTCCTTGTGTATTAGTTGATAGTAGAGTATCTAAAAACCTAAGTCTTATCTCTTGAAAGTGGGGCTTTTTTGAGTTCATATCTGAGATAAATTGTTTCACAGACTCTACAGGGAGATCCGTGAGGGATGTTGTTGGACTGTTATCATCCGTGAGCACACTTGTCCGAAATAAAGAGTTGAGTTGGAATGTACTCTCAGTATCAGCATTTGAGTTTCTTGATGGCCTGGATTCATTTTGATTCAAAAATTCACTATGACGGTTGGTCCATGAACTAAGACAATCGTATAAATCAGTTAAAGCAGTAGATGCAGGTAAAGTCTGGGGAATTTCTTCGGGAGAAAATTTCTCAATTTCGAATCTAATTTCGGACCCTACTGCTATGGATACCCGATTAATTTCATCAAAAAAGGACTGGTGAACACTCATTACTTCGGGCTCATCAATGACTTGAGATTTCTCCTTGAATCGCTTGCTACTTCTTTGTATGGAACGTGAAGCTTCAGAATGTTCCAATGATCTTTTGCTCGATTCTGTAGCAACATTGGTATCATCGGCTGGAGCTTCTAAGCTGTCATTTTTATTTTTTGGGACACCCTCTATATTCTCACCGTCTGGGTCCTTCACATCGTTCTTTTCGGCAGGAAAATCGGGGTTATTTAAAATCAGCTTAACATGTTCAAATGGTTCAACTGCTTCACTATATGGATCAGAAATTCGTCCGAAAAAATTAGCATTTTTGAACTTCGGTAGAGCGGCCATTAATGACTCCGCTATGCCTTCCCAGCTGGGCTCGTCGAGGTCAATTTCTACCACGTTCAATTCATTCAGGGCGTCCTCATCGCAGACTTTCATATCTTTAATTTTAGATAATACTGGAGGCAATTCCAATTGGGCAAACTCTTTCCCATGTATGAAATTGGTGAGATCTGCAATAAAGTCTGAATGCAATGACTGCTCATCTTTTATTTCTCTCAGTAACAGTGAGAGTTCATGGATACATTTCTGGGTTTCCGGTAGTATATTCTTCCTTCTCTTGATAGTCGTGATAAATTCAGGTTCCTTTAAGATTTCATATTCGAGAATATAACGCTCAAGCTTCTTTGTTCTAAAGCTTTTGGATATGGTTACAAGCAATTTTGAAACAGCAATGTCACAATCACTATGTTGAATTGCTTCTAATAAATTTTCAATTACTTTCAGAATGTGGTCCACGATATCCTCGGATGACATCGACTGATAGTTTTCCCTAAGGTATTGATAGAAAAAAACACCTCTGTTTCTGTAGGCCAAGTACCTCAAAGTATCTAGTGTCGGGCTCGAAAATTTATACATGCCCCATCGATCTGGCTTAATTACATCGATATTGAACAATTCTTTGAATTTCTCAGCAGCTTCAGCGAATCGTTTCGCTTTCAAATGGAATAAAGCACTTTGAAATACCCTGAAGCTCTCCTCGACTTGTAACTCTCTGGAATGTTGCTCAGCCTCATGTAAAGCATCGTCGGGGGTAAAATTGAGTGCCGTAAAAAGAGGCATGGCAGCTCTTGTTCACTCCACTGTTTCGGTGTGAATTAGAAAACAAACTGCCCCATTTAAATAAAAAAAAAACGAATTTCTCTACATTTTTTTATTCACTTTTGTTCATAAAACATTGAATTATATGAAATTTCTTGCTGAGTATTTACCTAGGATTAACACGATCACAGTTGTATTTGACAATGAAAGCCAGGTTGTACTGACACATTTGAGCAAGCATACATTGAAGGTTCACGATAGCGCAGGTGAAGTACAGGTCATAAAGCTTCCACATTGCATTTCACAAAACTCAGATTATGCCTTCAAAACTGATGGCATGGTAAAAGTTTTAAGACTAAAAGCTACGGACTCCAAACAAGAGATTAGCCTCGACAGGTCACGGAACTTCATGATGTCTATTTCAGCCAGCAAATGGATGAAAAATGATCTGCTCAATAGCTCCTTTGAAATTTGCTGCCTCAAATGCAAAGCATGTTTAATAACAAATTTGGACTGCAAAAAGATAAATGACATGCCTTCAGAACACTGGGCTGAGTTGATGGATTACTGGCATTGTCATAAACCTCCGATTGATAAGGACGGTGTCCATTTTTTAGATCGCTACAGTAAGTTGAAACCACTTCAAGGTGAGCTTCTTGTTGGTGAGTCGTTTTTTCTATTTTCAGAAGACTGGCTTGACAGTCGTTTCTCAATGTCTGGTGACTCAATAGCCTGTATGGAATGTCAGAGTGCTCTCGGTTTTATTAATAGAGATGGACTATACAAAATTCAAAAATGGAATGTGGTGGTGGAAAAGGACAGTGTTCTAGAAACATTCCCCCCTGAATACTCTGTAATATCTTCAATTATAAACCTAGTCAATTCTAATGCATCGAGATATTTTCTAATTAAAGGAAGAAGTAATATAAGTGTTCTCGTATGGGTATTTTCGGTCGGATTACGCATAACACTGCCTAGTCATAATGAAACGATTAATTCCATTAAGGTATTCTATATCGTATCGCAAGATTCATCTAGTAACAATACGGCATTGGGAGATCAAAATGTTGAAGAGCTCGCAGTTGATGATGTGGTACTTCCAATTTTTATTCAAAAGCTGGACGAGACAAATAGGCTGTTGCCCAAAGGAATACAAAAAATGGACAAGTGGAAGTTAAGCTACTTATCATGCTTGAAATGACTTTACTGCTTTTTCGATACAAGGAGCTATTTGTTTCCTGCTCGCAGACGTGTTAAGCTGATTGAAGTGTTTGAAATGATTTTCAGAGGATGCTGAATATTCCACAGGCTCCAACTCTAGATGTGATTTAATGTAATCAATGATCTGGTCGCAAAGTAGGTTAGCTTCTGGTTTTTCTGCAAAAATGGCGATCTGTCTATGGAATGAGTCATTTTCTTTCCAGCTGGTAAGAATAAGTAAGATGTCTTGCGAGCAATCCTTCAAGAATTCTTTGCAACCTTGTTCAAAGTCCTGTTCTCCATATTCATTTTGTAGCCACTCCAAAGATTTAACCACAGAAGCCATCCCACATTTGAGAGATTGAGGAGCCTTACCAAATGAAAACTGTTTATAGTCTTTCTTCAAAACATCTCTTAGCGATAATCCTTTGATGTCGTCTTTTGCTGTGCGAATTTGGTTGTAAAATAAATTGAAATTCATCTCCGGAAGGTACTCTTTGTACTTTTCAATTGCAAGCTCGTCTGAACTCTCGACCTTGAACTGGAAATTTGAAGTATCGATCAAGGCTGCTCCTAAGCATAACGGAAAAGCATCTGCCATTGTATTCATAGATGTAGGACCTAATAAATTGCACCAATAATTCAAGACCAAGGACGAACAACTTCCCGCAGTAGTTATTATGCGCGGGCCACCTTCACGTTCAATTGTATCTTTGTAAAGCCCTAAGTCTGTGTGATGATCAATAATACCTACCACCTTGTCAATCATTGAATGGGCATCAGCTTGTGGGTCATTATGGTCCACCAAAATTGATTCGACTGTGCAGTTAAAGTTGTCCTTAAAAGTCTTCAAATCTTCACGGAAGTAAAGTAAATTCTTGGGAATCGATTTTCCCTTCAGTACCCATATAATATCT
Organism: Lachancea cidri; assembly: GCA_030569995.1. Lineage (NCBI taxonomy): Eukaryota > Fungi > Ascomycota > Saccharomycetes > Saccharomycetales > Saccharomycetaceae > Lachancea > Lachancea cidri. The sequence continues at coordinate 14,055 of JAJLUF010000190.1, forward strand.
CTTCTAAGCTCCAAATCTCTTCTGGGTATATTTACAATTGGTACAATAGGATTACGGGGGTCTTTAATGTAACTGAAATATGCATAAGAAATAGCAGATACTACGGAGTCCAGATCTGCAGACTCATTGCCACATACAACATTTAAACACGAATTCTTGGGGAAATCTCTTAAATAGCAGTTCTTCAGATAAGTAAGGAATCCTAGGACTGTTTCTGGCATTGGTTAGTTTATACTAAATTGGAGGAATCAGCAAACAATAAACTGAAAATCTTTAAAAATTTCTTGCACCATTAAAAACAATTGATGATCAACGTAAGGAGACAATACGGGAGAGAGATCTTATCGAGATCTGAAGGCAATGAGAAGGAAGAATTCTCATTCTTAGATTTGGTAAACAATGTGGACGCATTTCCAGAAGATTATTCCAATAACAAACATTTTCAAAACAATGTATACCAACTTCAATCACACGATCAAGTTGCCATTGGGTTTATGTTAAAGTTTGTGGTCCAAGAGATGCAGAAGTTTGGTGAACCATATTTTGAGTCATTATTTTCGGTATACGAGGATTCTCGCATCATTAGATTTGTTCCAACTGACTTCCAGGAAAGGAATGAATTATTAGCAACTTTATGTTTGCAATTACGGGAGAAATCTTCTCTCACGAACCTCAAAGGTTGGAGAGATGAATCATATGCTGTATACCTGAACAGAAAGCCATATGTACTAGTGGAACGAGCTGCTGCAGGATTACTGGGGGTTGTAACTTACGGTGCACATGTCAATGGCTATGTAAAGGATCCCACCACCAAGGATATCAAATTTTGGATACCTAGACGATCATGGAGTAAAGCGACGTGGCCAGGAATGTTAGATAATATAATTGCTGGAGGTTTGGGCTATCCATACGGAATTTTTGAGACAGTTTTAAAGGAAAGTATGGAAGAAGCGAACCTCTCTGAACAATTGGTTAAAAAAAGCATTAAGTCGGTCGGAGTAGTCTCCTATTTTTGTTTCCAAGGTCTTATTGATGAGACAGAATTTGAATCTGAAGCATCATTAATTACCCCAGAAGTGGAATATCTTTATGACCTCGAATTATCGCCAGATGTTGTTCCTAAGCCAAATGACGGTGAGGTTGAGAGTTTTCAATTGCTATCTTTGCAGGAAACAGTAACTGCTCTCAGAAATGGGGAATTCAAACCTAACTGTGCCTTGATAACTGTTGATTTTCTAATAAGACATGGCTATATTACACCAGAGAATGAGCCAAATTATTTAGAAATTGTTACAAAGATGCATCGCCCATTGCCGTTCCCAACGTTGAACTGACTTGATTAACGGTGTTGATATAAAGATTTTCTATACAAGTATAGATTATATAAATGAAAAATACTATGAAAAAGCATTTCATTTCGCGAAATGTAGCTTGATGTTGAGCCATTGCCTGCTGACAACTTCTGCGGGGTTCAAGGTAACGTTTCCATAGGTTAATGGAGAAAAGTAGACGAAAAACCAGACGATGGCACTAGTCAATACAATGAAAAAACCCCAAAGCACGAAGTCACGAACTTTTGGGTTCGTGTCGTGTGGGTTAGCAGGATCTTCTTCATCCTTATAAAGATCCAGTGACTTGTTATCTGTGAAGATCATTTCCCAAAGAGCAGCAGAAAACATGGATGCAATGAGATGAGCAGGCAAGTAGTGATGGAGAAATTTTTGGCGTCCCATCAAGAAGAATGGCAAGTAGTGACAAGCCCAGCCAGCGAAGAGGAAAATGAGAGGACCATACAGCTTTTGTCTAGCCATTTTACTGAGTGGGAACATTGAGCGCTGTCTTGTTAACATATCAGCGAACACGATTCCCACATATAATGCCAAAGAGATAACCTGAAACCACCAACCAATAATATTCCCCACGAAGTATATCTGCGATTTAGTCTCATCATCCGTCCAGAAGGATACACCGCTCAAAGAACCGGGCCATGATTCTGGTTGAGAGGCAAAAGGGTGCTCTGAGGTTAATTTGTTATTGTGCTCAAACATCAACTTCTGCAATTCTAGCCACTTTGTGAAGAATGATAATTTTTTGACGGGCTTTGGGACGTAGATTTTTCTATCATCATCCAAATTGATAATTGAGTCTACGAACCAGCTATTTGCCCGGTCCGTTATCTTTTTGTTACCATTGACTTCTTGTTGTTTGAAACCCCATTCCGGCAAAAGAACGTCATTGTGAGTCCACAGAGCAACTGTAGTATCAACATGAATGATTCTAAATAAGGAAGCTTTTGTTTTCAAAATTCCTTCGGAA
>JAJLUF010000191.1:0-16217 GCA_030569995.1 Lachancea cidri
AGAGCTTAACAAACCTTCCAAAGAGCCAATCGCGATTGACGAGACGATGAATGACAGCGCCTTCAACCAGAAGAAACCTCTAATTGCACGCGCTTTTGGCAAAAATGCATTATTATTAAAAAAGGACAGAGGCGGGGTCCCTTACAAAAGAGTTCCAGAAATTACTAGAAATGACTATCCTCCTCGGCCATCTATTTAGTGGTGAATTAATATGTAACACTAACCGTCATGAAAACAGTAACAATTACTTATTGTTTATCAATCACTCTTTTTCTCAAGTATTTTGTAAGGACAATTGCGAACGCGCTTACTGTTCCAAAGGGTGGGAAATATTCCAAAGCCGATCTAACAAAACTTGGTTTTATTTGAGAAATCACGCCTTCGAGTTGCGCATGCAAAGCATCAAGGGTGGTGTTGTTCTCAATAACAAAGTCTGATGATTTAATCCTATCACTCATGGACATTTGAGACGCGATTCTTTTCCGTGCGTCTTCTGAAGACAATTCCGGGTTTCTTTTCTTCAATCTTAGCAGTTGTGTCTTTTCATCACATATCACACTGATGGTGATCCCACAGAATTTATCCAACCCACTTTCAAACAACAATGGAATATCCAAGACACATAGTTTATAACCTTTGAAATAGCACTTAAGTACTTGCCTGAATATTTCATATCGTATGGCCGGATGTGTAATACCATTTAAAATTTTCAGATCATCGGGTTGGCTGAATACCCATTTACCTAGAGCTTGTCTATTGATCTTCCCATCCGCTAAAATAAGGTCTGGCACTTTCTCCTGAAAGTGGTTTACAATTTTCTTGTAAGCTTCTTGGCCTGGTTCCACAATTTCTCTCGCAATCTTATCAGCGTCTATTATTGGTAGTTTGTAGTGCTGCTCTAGTCTCTTTGACACTGTAGATTTGCCACATGCTATTCCACCAGTCAATCCCACGATTAGCATTTGCTTAGTTGTTCCCTTAGATATGGGTTTGTGGTCAAGATGCGCGAAAAAAAAGAATTTCAATCTTCATTACAAAAAGGCATCCAGGAAACGGCGACAGCTCAATGAGTGTTCCTAGAGTTTACGCCCTTGGAAATGCTCCTGTATTATCGCTCGTTTGCCATGAGGTTGCGAGCCTGCGTATCCAGCCGAAAGTCCCAGAAGTGGTTCTATTGTTGCAAGATCAAAAAAAGTTGAACAGGTTTCTCAACAACGATTCTAAGCTAACAATTCAGACAGCTGATAATTCACCCGAAAGATTTCAGCAGTTCATGGCATCATGCTCTCCGCCGGTCTATGCCTCTGGCCAGGTTGCTCGCGTGGAGAATCTCATCGTAGGGGAATTTAAACCGAAGACGTTCTCAATGTCATTGAAAAAATATTCACAGTGCATCGATCCCAATACCAACATTTTGCTACTCAATCCAGCATTCGGTTTGATAGAATATCTATACAAAAATGTATGGGTAGATAGAGACTTGCGGCCTAATGTTTTCATTGGTGAAATATTCGATGGTTTCGGCATGACTCAACAGAAGGAATTCGCCTCAAAATTCACTGGTTACAATGAACCCTTTCGAGTAAGCCCAGTTCCAAAAAGTATCTCAAAATTTAATCATCAACTAGAGGTTCAAAGGTTAGCAGAACTTCGCGAGAACAACCAACTAATCAGGCTACTGGATATGATTAACAAAGATGAAGCTTCATGTGCATTGGACACGATTACGTATTCCTATGGTGACCTATTACTACTTCGCTACGAGAATCTCATCGTTAACTGCTGCATAAATCCTCTAGTGGCATTATTTGATTGCCAGAATAGTTCAGAACTCCTTCATAGTGAGAATGCATTGTATATGATTAAACAACTGATTCACGAATGTGTCAGAATACTACTTGTTGCGAACAAGAATCTGTCCTCAGTACCCAATTCGACAATCGTTTTGAATGAAAGCAGATTATGCGAGCTGGTTCTACAGAAACTAAAAGCTAACACCCCTTCCAAAATGCTCAAAGACATCAACCTTTTGAACCGAACAGATATTAATAATTTGAATGGCTACTTCACAAGACTGGCTAAAAAAAGAAACATTAGCTGTACTTCGAATGATATGCTGACATGCATGATCAAATCCAAAGTTGATGTAATGCGAAATAGAGTTTTGAAATTCAATAACCTGTGAATATAATTATGTACATTCTTCGAATCATTTCTGACTCATCAAAATGTCACCTAGCTTTGGGCTTTATCATCGTACGGCTTCTCTCGCATTTTGAACAGAGTCTGGTCTCAGTATATATAAAATTTTAGGAAATCAAATTTATATAAATTTTGAGCCTGACTATCATTGCACGTTATTTAACGAGAAAAGGAGGGTGCTTGACAGCATAAAATACTGTGAAACATGAGTTCAACTTCAATTGATCCTTTGCCTTGGTTATTTACAGTACAAAATCGTTACTTTTCCTATGCCCAAGAAAGCTACGGCATCTATGTCGGTGATTGCATCAGCATTTATTAAAGATTTCAGTGACTGCAGGCACGCTTCATATATTTTGTCGTTCTGCCAGCATAATTGGTCATAAACATCAAAACAAGGCGTGAAATGCCATTGATCACAATTGGGGGGGAGGGGTCAAATTGTAAACTAAAAGGCAATCAAAATTTTTCATAGTATTCTGAAGAAGACTCATAAACCTTCAAGCTTTTCCGAGCGTCGGGCAGAGGATATGATTCGTCACATCCCTTCTAAATGATGGTGCAATATATGTAAATACCCTTCGTAAATGCTGAGAACGTTGCGTCGACAAATTTCATTAGCACTTTTAGTTGCAAGAACTAATTGCATGTTCTGTTCACTTTTAGCAATAAGAATTTCCAAAAGCTCTTTTAATAAAATATTCATATTAGGTCTGAACACTTCCTCGGATACGTAACCAAGCATGAATTTTTCAACTTTTCGAGTATCATCAGAGGCAATTAAAGACAATGCTACGAGGGTCCGAAAGCTTATGTCATTATGGGCCAAAGTATACTCGCCCCAGTAATCATGGTCTATCAAGAATTGCTTGTGGGAATGGTTGATCATCTTTTCGACCTCCACGGTGGCATCTATATAATTCCACTGATTTTGATCTAGTACAAAGCCATATTCGTTGATCAAAAAATCATTAGAATGTGCACCATAATTTAGAAGAATTTCTTCTCCTTCACTACTGTACTCATGAGATCCGCATCTTATGCTAAATTTTCCGATGCCACACAGATTCTTCCTTAAGCGATTTACCTCAGGATAACAGAATGTTTCAGTGTCAGGAGCATGGTTTAGAAAATCGACAAAAGGTACCATAGTCAGATTATCTTCGATGTTTTCTTTCAATGGAATATCCACATATAAGCAACGGGAATTGATGATAAAATATATCTGGATAAATTCTTGGTATAGTTCGTCAATGTCTGGTGTGATCTTTTCGTTGAATAGTATCCGCCATTGTTGAAGTACTGGACTGATTATTTTCCAGTCATTAAGTAGTAGGTTACTGATTCTCGATCCACTCTTTTGAGATACTTGAGGTAGGATTTCGAATAAACTAAAATTATTAGATGAAGCATCGCACAGCCAGCGGGCTGGAATCGAGCTCAAATCATCCTTTGAAGGAAAAACTTCAAAGAATGGTTCCCAGAATGAATGAAAATTACCTTCACCCCAGTACGGAAGTAGAATCCACTCTGCTAAAATATAAAGGCAAAGAAGTTGGAAGGAGCTCATTGCCAGGAGCATATCCCCGGTCAAAATTCTGTATGCTTCAAATCGGGGATCTGCTAACTTCTTCGTTTCACTTTTATCAGATGCAACAAGCGGTTCTGATTTATGAGGATAAGTAACATCTTCAATCGCAATGCTCGGATTAAACTGAGAAATATGGTAAGCCACAGTATAGAAGTTTAATTGGTGAGAACTTGGGACGGAGATAATCTCATCATGCGTTCTTATTATTCCATTCCGCAAATGCAATCCCCTTCCAGAAGAATTGTTCTCTGCTATTTCAACACCGTCAGCCAGGAAAAATCTTCCTGAGTCCTCTAGCCATCTGAGGAGCTTGTCGAGGTTCTTCTCCATATATATGTATATCCAATTCGCCTGCAATCTTTTCAATTCAATAATTTTTTTTCATGTTATGAAAAGAGATGAACAGTTAGTCAAATGGAAAGGTACAGTAGAATAACGAAGGGAATCAGAAGATGGTCCTTAATCAATCAGCTTGGAAAGCTATCATACTCTTCCGAATCATGTTCCTTAGATCCAAAGACTTATCCGGTTGAACAATCTGCTCATGTATTGCGTCATCTCGAATTTACAGAACCGCTAACATTCGAAAAAGGGTTGCTCATACAAGAGAAGTTTGTGAGAGCACAGTTGGACATGAAGCAATTGAAATGTAAGATCCAAAGGAAGTTGAAGCAATTGCACGAAGAGAATTTAGGATCAACGGTCAATCAGCATGAGGAAATGATTTTGAGCAATATACTTGAGATGAAACCCAACCCTATAGTTCTGACATTCGAATTTGAACCTACATACACCGGTGGAAAGCGAATCAAAAAATCCGTCACACCCGAAGATATTGCTGAATATGAGAATTTTGTACCAAGCTTACAGAAGGATAATCCGAAACCGAAGTTTATCCAAGTGGAGAGAGGCGGGCAAGTTACATTTCACGGGCCTGGCCAAATGGTGGCATATATAATAATGGACTTGAAAACCTTTCATGACTTTCCAGCGAAATGTTTGGTATCTGCTATTGAGGGGGCTACTATTCGAACTTTAAACAATGCGCCTTTGAAAAATGGTAACGGATGCCTGAACCTCCAAGCCAAGACTACAGAACAGACAGGAGTATGGATAGATGACCTCAACAAAATCGCCAGTATCGGAATCCACGTGCGAAGATCCGTAACGTCGCATGGTATCTGTATTAACGTGTCCCCTGATCTCTCCTATATGAACAATTTCATAATGTGTGGCCTCCCACAAAGTAGGACCACTTCGATTCTTGAGCAAAAACCAGAGTCCGGCTGCACATTGCATGAGATCTCTGTTTCATTTGTCAAAGAATTGGCAAAAACGCTTGGAATAAAGCAAATAGAAAGAACTCAGCTAAGTGATCTTGACGTTACTGACTAAAAAACAATCCTACTCACAAGCGAGCTTTTCAGGAACTATTAAATGACTGCACAAATTATACGCATATGTACATTCATATATTATTTATGTGAGGATTACCTTTCACTGTTTGGATGTGTATTGAACTGCGGCTGCAATGACTCCGACTGACAACGCACTGAGAAGTATTGTCGACTTACTCCGCTTGCTTGTTTCTTTGGCATTTTCGGTATGCTTTACGTCCCCGTTTTTCTTGGCAATGATTCCACATGAGCCAGCATCCTCTAAGTTGGAGTTTTTAGTCAACTGGGCATTTTTGTATTTTTCCACTTGTAAACGAGTGCAAAGATCTTCGATTTCTCGTTTCAGGTTTTTTAGCTCCTCTGATTGTACTTCAAGTTGAGACTTGCTGGCTTCTCGCAGTTCCAAGCCTTCTTGTTTAGCTAGCTTCAACTTTTCAGCATAATCTTTCACCATTTTTTCGTGCTTTTCATTTAATTTTTGCTTCAAGGCACTTTGAAGTTGAATCAACTGGTTGTCATTATTTTCCACTCGCAGTTTATTAATGTATTCTATATTCGAAGTGTAGTGGACCAAAAAGTTTTCGACGGACTTCAATTTCTCATATTCGTGCTTTTCCAAAGTTATCTCAGTAACTAAAGTTTTGATTACGTTTATCAAATTAGGACTTGTACCAATTGAATTATTAATGAATATTCCACTCAGTATCTCAGTTTCAGCTCCTAATACTGAATCTTCTAAATCCAAATTGTTAACATCTCCGAACATAGCTGCCTCAAAAGCCGCTCTTTGAGCATTTGGGGTCGATAATATAGTATTTCCAACGCCGTTTACAAAACCGTTTGTAGAGTTTTTTTGGTGGCCGTTCATCAATTTGTCTACATCATCTATCAGCGGGATTACGGATATATCCTCCACCAGTGCACTTATTTTGCGATGTTCAAACTTTGCGTCTATATCAGTTCCCAAGTCAATAACATCTCCAACTTTCATCTCAACGTCCGAATGGCTAATTCTACTACCATTGACAAAAGTACCGTTCGAGGATTTAAGGTCGCGGATGTATATCTTCCCTGTCTGGGGATCACAGCTCAAAGACGCGTGGTTTCTTGATAACACTCTGGAATCAAAATGTCCGTTATCCGGTCTAACTTGCGGCTGTGAGTCCTGTTTGCCGTTGGATTGAACACCGGAGTTCACTACCGGCCTTCCTAGTTTTAAGCCTTCTGGCTTAAAGGGTACCACTAAAAACTTTGTTTCGAATGTATTATTCAACGATTTCAGGACGATGATATGTGTGTAGCGGTTTCGGGGAGCTGTGGAAGGAATCATGAACTCCTGTGAAGTTGGAGACGAAGATCCATTACTGCTTGAATTAGATCTTGATCTGCGATTTTTATGTATATTGGACTCTTTACTCATCACAGGTGGTGGTGGGGGCCTTCGCCATTCGTCAGATTCTTCTGCCTCTGCCATGCGAACCGTTTGATTTATGATATAGTTAACGCAGCTCGCGCACGAAAAATGTTTGCGGACCATAAATTCTCGATCAACAAACACTTGGACAGCAAATGACAGACAGTTTACAGCAATGTGTACATGCGTTAGAGTCTAGTGTATCTGTGCTGAGTAGCACAACTGGTAAGTTGAAGCAGAACTCAAATTTGAGTAACCAATTGACTGCTAGTTTACTTCAATCGCGGAGGGTATTTGAATTAGTTCCAGAATATGACGTGCAACGGGCAAAACTTGACCTGATAGAAGAAGTGGAGCCATTAGTGAAAACATTAAATGATAAGGTTGTTAAGGGATTGAATAAATTGGAAAGGGAAAGAGAAACCTTACTACAAACGTATGAACTAAACAAACTACAATTGAATAATAAGTATAATGATGATAACGAGGAGGAAGCCGATGTTAGTGCAGATCCCGTCGTCGTAGCATCATCGACCAAAGAAGAGTTGGAACAACTAAAATCTCTGAAGAAGAGAAGAGAGCAGCTTTCACTAGAAGTTCAGGAATATTATGATTCATACTAACTCAAGGTTGGTATAGTAGTTGCTGATGCAACCCTCCAAACCGCCAAGTTTCGAACTGATGCTTATCAGACTTGGGTCACTGGTAGTTATTGACATCTTCTCGCATTCAGAAACTAACTTTTTGTCAAAGGTAACGCAACGTGCTAGCATGTCTTGTGCTTCCGCGAGCGTTGTTGCCTCCGGATTCCCATTTGTGAATATATGTCTCATCAAAGAGGGCTCCTCGATATGAAGCCCTTTTTCTCTTAATATATCGACAAGCTTCTTGCCTCGCTGTGTTTTCAACATTTCTCGCACAATATCAGTAAAGGATTTTCCAGTTTCCTCGTCAATGTCAGACCAAGGCCGAGTAGTAATTTTAATAAGGTTTCTAAAGTCTATGCTTATTTCGTTTCGGAATATCACCAGTTCAAGGCTCATCAAATGGTGTGTTGATTCACATAGTTCGTATGGATATGAAAACATCGTTTTCATTGCATTATTGTTATTATCTGGGAAAACAAGTTCTCGAGGTGGGTTCTGTAGTAAATTTATTGACTTTGTTAGTAGCCTTAAAATTTTACCCATCTCCCCCACGAATTTTTCGGTATCCCTCTGAAGTTGAAGGGAATCCAATAGCGCGAGCGCTTCGGTGAGGTTCGCAGTTATAGAATTGATCTGCAGTAGTGGAAACTTTGCATCGTCATTCATTTTGTACAGGAATGGTTTTCCACGATGGAATTGCGGAAACTTAACGATTGCTTGGAAATCAGTTATGAAGCCTTTTTGCCTTGTGATTATACCTCTAACCGAAGGAGAATCCGTTTCAGTCGAAGCACCCGTGCTTATTGGCATTTTGAAGCTCTGATCACTATTTAATAGTTCCAGACATTTTTCAACATTGTCGATAATGTTGGGTAACTCCGGTTTTATGATTTCGTCTATGAGCCAACTTCGCTCTATCACTTCAAAATTGGAAGGGATCGTATCCTCACCACCGAAGTAATCGTCAGGATATATCTCTGTAGTCATTTATCTTCTCTCCTATGTAAATTGCCTTAGTTGAGGTAACTAACTTTAAAGATCATCGTATATTGTTGTCTAAAAAAACAAATATCTTTATCTTCTAAGAATCACAACCATGTTCCCCCTCAAGCCTCAAACGTCAAGTTTGAACAGATACCTCGGCTTACAAAAGCGCCATTTTATAGCTGCCACAGCACTGACCCTAGGCAACTTTGTTTTCGGTCGGGATGCCAGATTAGCAGATGCTATGGATAGGGGCGAGTTGCACAACAAAAATGATGACTACCGCATTACCAAGGAGCAAGAGATAGAGAGAAAGATCAAGAGTCTGAGTAATACGAGGCCAATTGAACCAAGATATGAAGGGCACGTTCCTTTGTACCCCCATGAACGCGTTTTACTCTTTGTGACCTCTGGGCTAAAATCTTATTTCCACCCTGAGAATGGTGATAATATCGTTCAGTTGGGGGAAGCCTCCGCCTTCACCTTCTTTTTGAACAATTTGAAAGAAGTTATGCTCTCTGATAAGGTTGGTAGGCGTATTTTGAGGGATCAACCAAATATTACCTCTGATAGCTTACATATGGATCGGTTGAAAGAAATGGCACCCAACACCCTCGGATACACTTATTATAAGTGGCTAAGGAAAGAAGGGGTCTCCCCAGATACGAGAGCTCCTGTTAAATATCTTGATGACCCTATTCATGCCTTTATTTTCAAGAGATATAGGCAGTGCCATGACTTTTATCATGCATTAAACGATCTTCCCATTATTATTGAAGGCGAAATTTCCGTAAAAGCTTTAGAAGCTGCGAACATTGGCGTTCCAATGGCCGCATTAGGTGCCCTACTTGCTCCTTTGAGACTGAAAGCCGCACAAAGGAAACGATTGTACGACGTTTATTTACCATGGGCTGTTAAAACGGGTCTCAGTTGTCAGCCTCTAATCAACGTTTATTGGGAAGAGATATTGGAGCAAGATGTCGAAGAGTTGAGACGGGATCTGGGTATTACACCGCCACCAGATTTACGAGCTGTCAGAAAAGAGCGTGCTAAGCAAAGACAACAATTCAAACTCAAATATGAAGCCTACGAAAAATGTTGAAGAAATCTTTATAGGTGAATGAAACTTAATGACATAGATAAACTTTATCCTTTTGATGAATTATTCAGATTAAGATATACGACGTCGTCGGGGTCAAGAAGATAACGATGCAAGCTTGAATAAAGAGAAAAAAGTAAAGTGTCGCTTGCTAATCTGGTTAGTGTTTGACTTAACCAATTCATCTTGATAATTATTATTTTTTGAAAGTATAAAAACACAGTGGAAGACAAAAATATGAAATCCATAACATCGAAGTGTGTATTAAAGTGTGATGTAATCTATAAAGGGCTCCTGTTATTAAATTGAAGGTTAAGGAGTGGCAAGTTATTTGTTGTCTTCTCTTTTTTCGTGTTCTAGCTCGACCTTATCAACATCCACTTCAGCTGACGTGCTTGCGTCAGAAGAAGTGTCTTGCTGCATCTTTCTTTCATTGCTTGCAGAATAGTGGTATTCGTTAATTTCGTCGGGTGCAAGCTCGCTGAATGGAATCATGCCCTTCTTTATCGCCATTTCATCTGTGAACGCACCATAGTAATCTTTCTCATCATGGAGCATCTTAATCTTTATTGGGAAAATCAAGCATAGGATCCAATATACGAAAAATGAAATCAAGAAAGAGGTGAAGGAATCGGCCAAATAGAAGTTAATAATACCAGGGTCATTAGAAAACATGCCAGGATTAACTTGAGCGGCAATACCTGGTAAACCTGGCGCCATACCACATACCCAAGCAAGCATAGCTCTCCAGTTAACACCCCATGTGTAGTAATACTCACCCTTGATCACAAAACCTTGTGAAACTGGATACTGTTGCTTCCTAACCAAAAAGTTATCGGCAATCATAACTGACAATATAGGTGTCATAACCACACCGAAAGAACTCATGACTGTCAAGAAATTGGAAGAAGAATTGTAAAAGTTCCATGGCTGTACTGCGAATGACACAAGTGCGGTGAAAATTGCACCTCTGAAAATGTTGATATACTTGGGTAAGATACCACTCAAGTCCATACCTGATGCAAAACCACAGTTGGAAATGGTATACGCAATTTGGGAAGCAGTGAAAGAAAGACCACAGAAGAAGGTTGCTGCACGAGCACCAGCTGAGTAGTTGTCTCTCAACCAATAATCACAAATGTCCATAGGGTACCACAATTGATCACCATAAAGCTTATCAGTAGTTGAGGCCCCAATAATACCAAAGGCTGGGATTAAAACAGCAGGAATTAAAAGCGCACAGATGGTACCTAGCCAAATAGCTGTCTTTGAAGAAGCAAATCTCGAGTAATCACTTTGGTTAGTGGAACCGGGCGATACCGAACCAAACCAGTATGAAATCATGTAGACCCACGCCCAGGCTCTGTCGGACCCATGAACAGTTGTAACAGAAGAAGAGAAAAGGTCACCCACGCCGCCAGCTTTGTGAGTCAAATAAATGATCATACCAAGCATAGCAAAACATGTTGCCACACATGAAGCAATCAAAAAATAGTTCATGCTTTTGGGCTTCATGAGATAGAAGAAGACGGTAACGACGTGGAAAATCATGAACCCGATGACTTCTCTGGTGCTCATGGCAACTTTAGAGGTCAGAGTGTTTGGTAAATTCAGGTAATGATGGGACCATGAATCTATGATCATGTTAATACACAAACCTCCCAACCAGGCGTTAGAACCATAATTGACAATACTCATCATAATACGAATCAAGATTCCTACGCCTGAACCATAAATACCAAACACAAATCTCTGCGAAAGAGTGTAACCGACTCTCCAATTGTAACCCTGGTAGGAATTTGCTAACGTGAACACAATCGTTACTACGTCACCAACAATGTACGATCCTAACGTTTCAGCGTACGAAAGTCCGACCGATAACGAATAAGCTGCACTGACCCATGTACCCACAGAAAATGACATTACACCCCAGTAGGCAAAGTTGGACCAAAACCCCCAGGTCTGGTCCTTCACAGGAATGGGTTGTAAATCGGGGTTTCTCAAGACGCTCAGCGTCATTCTCTCTCCCACTGGAACCTCCAGCATTTTGAGGAACTTTCTAAACATATTCAAAAATCGATGACCTCTATCGCGATTGTTCCTTTTACTGCAGGGTTTAGCCTTCCCATTATCTGACTATGTCCATGTATATATATATATATATATATATATCTCAAGAATTGAATTCATAGTTCTTTTAGTTCCAATTTTCATCCTAGGGCATTATCTCACCATATTATCTTCTACAGGAGGAAAGTGTAAGCACTTCACCAGTAGAAAAAAAAAGTTTTCTCTAACCTCAAAAGGTGCCGTGGATAAAGAAATTTACGGATAGAGGCACGCATGCATACTCGTTAACGTTTTAATTCATTTAATTATCTTGAGTCCAATTCTGCCAAGAATTACTCCAGGTTGTCAACTCCCCTGTACGCGGAGTTCTTGAATTCGGAGAATAATTGTCTCTCTAGCACTATTCTGCTGCAGGAGACACTTCAATCGGAAAAACTCCGCTGTTCTAAGCTTCCAAACTCTCTCGGCCGATTAGTGTATTAAAAAAGAAACAAAAACCGGAACAATAAAACCGTATATGATGATAATGGAAATTTGATCGAATTTATTTAAGTCACGTGCATATATGAAAAGAAATTATATTTGGATCACGTGATTTGTATCGTCATCGACGTCGCACCTTGAACGGTTCTTGTCTTACGATATTCTTCAACCTTCAAGGTGTGTCAACTTTGATCAGTATCGCACTACTCGTGAATTGCCGATTGAAACAAGTTTTCCGGGTGCTCACGACAGATTTAAAGGATATGAAGGCACAAATGGAAGAGCTTCTTTCGTGTATACCCTTATTGCTCTCGTATCCGACCATGCTTCTGTCGAGCAATCTGATTGTGGCTGCTGATGGAAACAGTGGACCCGATATAGGACTGCCTATGAGGGCGCTGCGAGTTGCCCTGGTACCATTATTTTCCGCTTCTGTTGTCTCCACTCTGGGCAGTAGTGTAGCTGCAGTCGACAAGCCTTTGGTTTTGTTCTTTTTGGCATACGTTGGATTTGCATTGAATGCTACTTTGGGTCACACTCAAACATCGGTACTCTCAGCATTGATGTTTCAGCTGATTTCCGGTTATGGACATTCATTAATCTATTACTTCATATTCACGGTTCTCAGCCTTTCGATAAACCACGCCGAGAACCAGCAATTATATCCAACTGTGATTGGCTACAGTGCCATTTTTGCAATCATACTACTCAAGTCAAAAGACAATAGAACACTCAACATATTAATTGCCAAACATGTTTCCTTTTACACCTTTCTCACACTATCGGTAGTCACAGGCGTATTGATATATGTGTGTGCTGTACACCCTTTTGGGGCTTTTCCTTGGATGCAAGAAGATAGTTTCTCTGTCCAGTATTCCATGCTCTTCGTTTTCTTCGGGTGTCTGCTAGTGCTTTTTATCAGCTGGAAAGATATCACCACAGATCCCTCTTCGCATTACTTCTCCCGGATTTGGCGGTCGAAGTACGTTCCACCACTGGTGGGTGTTATATCTATGGCTGTGGAGTACTTGTCATTCAATTCTATATCAAGCACGTCTGTCGGTGGATTATTGACCTTCGCATTTGTTTTGTTGAGTGGATTCAACCTCCAGGTTAGTGACCACGAAGACAACCATAACCATGAAAGCAAACACGAACATGAACACGAACATGAACACGGACACACACACTTGCATTCTCACGACCATGCATCCTGTACTGAAGGAAATCACATACACGATCATGAAAAAGGATTATTCACCCAGTTGGCCACTAACAAAGATACCAGGTCCATCTTTTCATTCCTCTTACTGAATACGGCTTTTATGTTTGTTCAACTACTGTACTCATTCCGTTCTAAATCTCTTGGTCTGCTATCTGACTCTCTACATATGGGCCTAGATTGCACATCCCTTTTCTTGGGGTTAGTCGCTGGTGTTTTGTCAAAGAATCCACCCACGGACAAGTTTCCCTTTGCATTGGGTTACTTGGAGACTTTAGCAGGTTTCACCAATGGTGTACTACTAATCGGGATAGTGTCAGGGATTTTTGTTGAGGCGGTTGACAGGATTTTGAACCCTACAACATTACGTGAAACCAGTGAGCTTTTAGTGGTTTCCATTCTAGGGCTGCTAGTAAACTTAGTTGGATTATTTGCATTCGACCACGGACATGGCCATGGCCACGGCAATGAAAATATGAGAGGCATATTTCTTCATATATTAGCAGATACCTTAGGTTCCGTCGGTGTTGTTATATCCACTTTACTAACCAAAGCATTTGGCTTACAGATTTTTGATCCAATAGCATCACTCATGATAGCAATACTTATTCTATTGAGCTCAATACCGCTAATTAAATCAACTGCATCCAGTATTCTTTTAAAGCTAGATGATAAGAACAATAATATGGTAAAGGACGCTTTGAATCAGATCTCTATGACACCAGGGATCACAGGTTATACCACTCCAAGGTTTTGGCCTATAGCATCGAAAGGAGCTAGTGCTCATAGTCATTCGCACTCGCATTCTCATTCGCATTCGCATCCAGATTCAGAGTCTAAAGAGGAAAGCGAAGGTAGTAAGGCGCTTGTTGGGTATATTCACATTCAGTACTTAGAAGGAGAGAACTCAACAATCATTAAAAAGAGAGTGGAAAAAATCTTCGAAAGCATAGGCATAGAAGCTTGGATACAAGTCGAACCAAAAGACTCAACTTGTTGGTGCAGGAAACCATCGGTAACTGGCCAGCCACCTAGGTCGAAGCATTGAACCGCATCATTAAATCAGGCAGATATAGTAACCCGCATCCAGTGCATGAATATAGCATTTATGTAATTACATGATTGATTTTATGTGGTTGTAAACATCGACTAGTTTGTTTTGATTTCTGGAGGTCAATCCATAATATTCTTGATACTTTTGAACAAATTCACTCACCACATCGACTCTGTTTTTGTTGCCTTCACAAATCTGCTTCAAATCGAGTTCCATTTGCCTTCTTAGGAAAGGTTTGGCAAAAGAATCTTCAAGCCCTATTGCTTCGAAACCATGTACTAATGCAATCCCTAGACTAGTTGGTATTAGGTATGTCTGTTTGTTCATTTTTTTCTTTTTTATATAATCTCTCTGTTGAATCTTTTCGATATGTTCAGCAATAGTGGCATCAGTACCTATTCCATTGGCATCCATTAACAAAATCAGTTCACTTTCTGTCATCTGGTTGGGAGGAGAGGTGACCCCATCCCTCATAACATGTGTCACAAGATCAACTTGCTGGCCCACTTCCAAATGAGGAAGCTGTTTCGTCGTTTCCCATTTAGTCCAGTAATATATCTCAAGAAAATTCCTTTCTAAAACAACAATACCATTTGCAACAAATTTTTCAGGCCCCCATTTCAATGACATTGTCGTTGAATGGCCTTTAGAATCCTCAGAGCAGCATGCGAGAAAGTGCCTTGTCACATACTCGTATACTTTTTTTTCTGTGTCGTTCTCCAAACCTCGACCACAGCTCACAATGGGATAAATTGGAGGGTGCGCCTTGTCATCATGCTTTCCAGATCTTGGCCACTTGAACTTGTTCGTATCTGTACCCGATAACAAATTTTGAGCGTAGCTTCCCCATCTGCTATCAGAAGTTTGTTGTTCTACCAAAGCTTCTAAGTTCATGTTCGTCGGAAAAGTGTCTGTTTCTGTTCTGGGATATGAGATGAATCCCTTTTGATATAACTTTTCGGCAGCATCTAGAGACACCTTAGCACTCATTTTGAAGAAGCGCGAACAGTTTTTTTGCAACTCTACAGTAGTCAGCGGAAGAGGTCGGTATTTGACAGTTGGTTTGGACTTGATATATATTACGTCAGCTTTTAACCCAGCCGATTCGATGCACATTTCGTAAAGAATAGCTACTGTTAGCCTATCAAATAAATGCCCTCTCTCCCATTGGAACACTGTAGTGTCCGATTCATTCTGAATGGAGATTTGCAAAAACCAAAACGATTCAGGTATAAATCGTCGTATTCTTTCATATCTGTCTACTACAAAGCCCAAAGTTGGGAATTGACATGTCCCATATGATATCACAGGCCGCTGCTTCTTTTTGGCATCAGAGTTCCTCTCGACCTTGGAGCCAAGAAGCTCAGTTAAAAATCTTGTAAACGCTACCCCAGATCTTAAGTCTACCTCCATACGTGTCCGAACAGCATCTACCGCACGCTGGTCAAGTCTATGAGGGTTTTTAGCCGCCTGTACTATGTGTCTGGCTTCAAGATGCGAAAAAACTGCTCGATAAACCTTTCCTTGTAATGATCGATTCGCTTCGAGAGCAGCCTGTACAATTTCCCAACCGATGTATTCACCTTCTCTATCACAATCTGTCCAAATCATCAGATAATCTGCGTTTCGAGACTCTTTTCGTATATTCTCTGCTATTTTTTGCTGGTCTTTAGTCTTCGTATCCACAATGGGTGCCTCGAACACCGTAGGAATTGGACATTTTCCCCAAGCATGAGCTTGATCTAAATCTAAACCGGTTAGGTGACCTGCAACTGAGGTCATCGTCACATTACTGAGGCCTGCAAATGGAAAGTCGAAACTAAAATCGTAGTTTTTGATATACTTATGGGGGCTATCTCTCCTTGTCGAACGGCCCCCACCTAAAATCCCTGCAACAGCTTTCGCTATTGAGTTCTTCTCAGCAATGCAAACAACACGCATATACTCTACCTTTTTCTCTCAAATCAAGTCGTTATGTAGTCGTATCTTCGAAATATGGCAAGCGATGCCTTTCATTTGTTTTCGTGTTACGGAAAGGTACGCGTGATTCTTCA
>JAJLUF010000192.1:0-16039 GCA_030569995.1 Lachancea cidri
CATTCTACCAGAAATGGGGCGGTTTTGGTACCGTGAAAACCTTCAGTTGGAAAGATGAATACATGTATTCAAAAAACTATGATAGAAGAACGAAAAGAGATATAAATAAAAGAAACGAAAAGTCAAGGCAGCAAG
Source organism: Lachancea cidri (assembly GCA_030569995.1). Taxonomy (NCBI): domain Eukaryota; kingdom Fungi; phylum Ascomycota; class Saccharomycetes; order Saccharomycetales; family Saccharomycetaceae; genus Lachancea; species Lachancea cidri. Next base: position 136 of record JAJLUF010000192.1, read on the forward strand.
CAAAGAGTGAATATAACAAGACTGTTAAGCGCTTCGTTACGTTCATCAAGAAGTTCGACAAAAGAATGAAAGAAGGTGTCAAAAAGTTTGAGCTGGAAAAAAAGAGGAAACTACAAGAAGATTTGAGAAAACAGATCGAGAAGGACAGACAAGCTAACCTTAGAAATGCAGGAGATCCATTCAAACTTCAAAGTTGGCAGACTGTAGACCAGGAAGATTGGGCGGAAATCGAGAAGCATTTTGACGAGTATGATAACAAGAGTACAAATGATAAAAAGGACGACAGCGAAGAGGAAGAAATTATAGTTTATGAGTGTTTCATTTGCAATAAAAACTTCAAGTCGGAAAATCAATTAGAAAACCACATAAACACCAAAATGCATAAGAAAATGTTGAGAAAAGTAAAATGGGAAATGAAAAAGGATAGCATGGTTTTGGGCTTAGATGACCTCTCCGATGCAGACGAATTTGACTCTGCAGTCGAATATGAAAATAATGATGCCGAAATATCTACAGACAAAGAAGAAGAACCAAACCTCGAGAGCATGTCGGAGCTCGACCGCATTAATGAAGAGCTAAGTAAGATAGAGCGCGAGTTGAATAATATAACTTCGGATGAAGATTCGGGCCAAGAAGAAGAAGACTCGCAGCAAGATTCTGCAAACGCATACATCGAAGTCGACGATATCGTCGACAGCGGCGGCGAGTCCACCGATTCGAGCGTGTACCGTAAATCTGAGATCTCGCCCGAGCTGGCCACTCCCGCGACACCTTCTGGGGATGATACGGATGCTGATAGCGAGGATGAGCTGAGCAAACTGCTGGCATCGCTCAAACAGCGAAACGGCGATTCCGACGGTGAAGACTGGGGGAACTCAAAACCAAAGAAAACTAGCAAGGCTAAGTCGCAGAAGACTCCTAAAGCCGACTCTAACAGTCCCGCACAGTCTTTTCCTAGCAACACAGATCACTCCTGTGGTACCTGTAGCGAGAAGTACCACAGCAGAAACGCACTTTTCAAGCACATCAAATCGACTGGCCACGCCGCCGCACGCAGTAATCTTAAGAAAACCAAAGGCCGCAAACGCAAGGCTTAGATCACAACTACATACCTAATAAACTCTCTAGTCACACAGCCCATCACCTTTGATCGATAGCCTCTTCGACAGTTGATCACGTGTCATCTCTATTTCCGTGTCTTTTGTACGCGACGTTTTTGCGTCGGTTGGAGCCCCACGTATGAAGAGTTTTTTTAAAAGTTGTATAAACTCATCCCGTAAAAGTTGAAAATTTTCGCATCTAAAAAAGTTACTACTGGGGTAACCAAGGCAGTTTCATACAGAGATTGATTAAATAGGAACGGGCGAATCTCGTAATCAAGAAATCCAGTGGGCATGCAAAACGATAGTGGCAACAAGCAGCCTAGTGGACCAGGAACTTCAAGAAATGCAGCTATCTCTAACCTATCAAGTGCTCTGCGCCAAGTAAATTTGGGCAACAGCAACACAACTACGGATCAAAGCAACATCAATATTGACTTTCACAATCGTATGACTCAGCAGCAACTGCTGGATGAGGCAAGTAGGAATTCTATAAGCGCCCAGCAGGCGGAGCTACTGCGTCAACAGCAGCAGCAACAACTGCAGCAGCAACAACTTCAAGCGCAAGGTCAAGCGCAGCAACAACAACAGCAGCAGTTCAGAGGTCCGGCTCAGATTGATAGCTCGCGAATTACCAAGTTTTTTGAAAACCAGCCTGAAGAGGGCTACACTTTATTCTCGCATAGGTCCGCACCAAACGGGTTCAAAGTGTCTATAGTGCTCAGCGAACTGAATCTTCCCTACAATACGATTTTCCTCGACTTCAATCTAGGGGAGCACCGTGCGCCAGATTTTGTCGCAATCAACCCCAACGCACGTGTCCCAGCACTGATTGATCACACTATGGACAACTTGGCTATTTGGGAATCGGGCGCCATCATTTTGCATTTGGTGAATAGGTATTACAGAGAGACCGGCATACCGCTTCTGTGGTCGGACAATATGGCTGATCAGTCCCAAATCACAGCATGGCTATTCTTCCAAACTTCTGGCCACGCGCCTATGATTGGCCAAGCTTTGCACTTTAGGTATTTCCATTCCCAGAAGATTCAAAGTGCAGTGGATAGATACACTGACGAAGTGAGAAGAGTATACGGCGTAGTTGAAATGGCCTTGGCTGAAAGAAGGGAAGCGCTCATCATGGAGCTCGACACGGAAAACGCCGCTGCATATTCTGCCGGAACCACTCCGCTCTCACAAAGTCGATTTTTCGATTATCCCGTATGGTTGGTTGGGGACAAAATCACTGTTGCTGATCTATCATTTGTTCCTTGGAACAATGTTGTTGATAGAATAGGCATTAACATAAAACTGGAATTTCCAGAAGTATACAAATGGACCAAGCATATGATGAGGAGGCCTGCTGTAATCAAGGCCCTGCGTGGCGAGTAAAAATATACATCGTCCCTGGTTGGCTGAAAGATGTGTATATTTTCTGCATCAGTATTGAATGAAATTTTTCAAGAGTTTTAAAATATTGTCATAAAAGATGGAAATCGAATGAGAGTCCATAATCTGTCATGCGACGGATCATCGCTAGTGTGAGTCTTGGCGGTATGCTTGCTGTTGGCGACAGTAAGTTTATTTTGACTCGTTTGTAACTTTAAAGCTTCGAAGCGTCGCTAAAGAGACCTTCGAGAGAGAGCCATTCCATTCGATTGTAATTTTATTTTTGGTAACTCTTTCTATTGGTAATAATTTTATTTGTAAATATGGCTATCAATTTTTTAATCGTAACTATGCTCACTAGCGAATGTGTGACAAACCATATTTTAGACGGTAGTGTATAATTCTCGATATATGTACATTATTATGATTACTGTTTTTCACTTCGTTTTCTTGCTTTATCTTCATTTTTGTCCTAAACTGTAAGGCAAGCTAAAGATTCAAAACAATAAATCAACATAACAACATCTCGAGTTTATCAACACTTCACTTACTCAATATTTGGGAAATACTGCTACATGATTAAGCTAACACCCATATTTCCTGCCAATGTCGTTTGCATGACAGGCAATGTGCAATAATTGAGCCCACAAAAAATCTAAACAAATTACATATAAAAGAAAAAAAGACACAAGCCGATTTCCTAACCTAGCGTCGAGTTGTCGAGTTCCTACTTTCATAATAGACTACTGAAAGTTCAAGGTCTTTTCATAGATCTCAATACGTCCTTTTTATTGTAAATATTTGCATCTACGTATATTGCGAGAGTGCTTGATTGTTAAAAGAAGAAAATAACGATACCAGGATCCAAAAGTATCACCAGTGACAAGCGATAAGAACAGATTAGAAAGAAAAGGCGGGGTTTATCCGGAAAAGTAGCAAGAAACTTCAATACTACAAAAGGCATGATGGACGGGGTTGACCCAAAAGTTGAGAAACTTAGTGTTTTGTGTGAGCGATGCCTGATGAGAAATCATCTTGCTCTTCAAAATGTGGCTAATGTACCATATAGACTGATACGCAATGTACTAAAGAAGCTGAAAGTTGAGCACTTGCGTAAACTAGAAGAGACAAATATGAGTCTGATATTCGAGGATGAGGAGGTGTGGCTGGAGCTGCTCAAAAAGGATTTCCCTTTGCATGTGCATGAATCCTTCTTGCGGAAGAAGGATCAAATACGCCGATTTTACATTTCATTCGTCGAGCAGCATGATCCCGCATTACTCAAGGATGAAGAACTCATCAATAATTACTTAGGATCTGCGATACGAAAAGATCCCTTCAACCACAAATACAGAGCTCCCTCCCGGATGCTCTACTTTAAATACCAGGAGGAGGTCATTAGAAAACAAGAGCTCAGCACGCAGCGGCTACGACTTCGCATGCAGGAAATTCAACAGGAGAAGCAAAAGAACCAGATAGTGTCGTTGGAAGATCCCGTATATTGTGAAAAGAAAACCAAAACTGTCAAGTCATCGACTGGCGACCGCTCCAATCTATTTGTCAAGTCCTATAAAGAGCATCAAAAAAGACAACTGCATTTCAAAAGCGGAGGCTTTGACATCACTAGACGGTCTGTAAAGCGAGTTGCATTTGGAGGTCAAGTCCGAACGGCCGTCCATTCCTCACCTCCGCCCAATTCCGTCGCCGCTGCTCCCAGGGCTTCACCCGAATTACCGGCAGTTACACCTACAACACCACAGAAAAGACCTCCGAGTCCAGTAAGAGCTAAGAGACTTCAACCACCAAGCATATTCCTCAAGCGTAGGAAGCCTCTTCCTTTTCAAGTTCCGTTGAAAAATAGGCCACCCGCTTCCACGGAACCGAAAAATAAGAAAGCTGTCGTTGTCAAGATGACTTCGACCACTGTCAATCGAAAGAAATCAAGCATATTTGCTACACCATCACCTCAAGAACAAATCTTGAAGAACACTGAGCATCCTCCGAAGGCCTATATATTCGATTCTACTCATCGTTGAATAGTTAACTTACTTAATCTGGCAATGGTAATACGATCGGGCTTTGAACGCGTTCCGAAAACTAAGCGATATCGACGAAAAATTTAGTAGATAAAAGGACTCTAATTTTAATGTTTGTCATGCAAAATTTGACGGGTTTTAAAGGTAGTGCATTTGTAATTTATAGAATATAGATACAGTTGTTCGAAGGTGACTGTTGAATCAACCATTACAAGTGATGTTTAGAAGGAATAAAGACAAAAAAGAGGAGAATGAAGTAGATCCATCGAAGTTGATCAAGATTGAGACCCCAATAGAAAACCTACCCGAGACAATATCGCCTCCCAAGCCTAAAGAGCTGACATCAGAGCAAATAGAGCTCTACAAAAAGGTTTTGAAACATTTCAGTGACCCAGAATTGAAAGTTCCCACAGTAGAGAAAAAAGCAACTGAAGACCAAATGGAGCCATTGTCGTTGACTGAGAAGGCGTGGTTGACCAGAGAGTGCTTGCTGCGTTACCTCAGAGCCACCAAATGGGTTCTGGATGATTGTATTCAAAGAATTACTTTGTCACTTGGCTGGAGAAGGGAATTCGGCATCAGTTCTTTAGGAGAGGAGAACGGCGACAAGATAACATCCGATCTAGTGGCTCAAGAGAATGAAACAGGAAAACAAGTAGTACTAGGTTATGAGAATGAAGCCCGTCCAATCCTCTACTTGAAGCCAGGCAGACAGAACACCAAGACCTCCCATAGACAAGTACAACATTTGGTATATTGGTTGGAAAGAGTCATCGACTTCATGCCTACGGGGCAAGATTCTCTGGCGTTGTTGATTGATTTCAAAGATCACCCTGATGTTCCGAAAGTTTCCGGCAACAGTAAAATTCCTCCGATTGGCGTGGGGAAAGAAGTTCTACATATTCTACAAACACATTATCCAGAACGTTTGGGCAAGGCGTTGTTAACCAACATTCCCTGGTTAGCGTGGACATTCTTGAAAATGATACACCCCTTTATAGACCCTATGACAAGAGAAAAATTGGTTTTCGATGAACCGTTCACGAAATATGTTCCCAAAGATCAGTTAGATAAGATGTATGGTGGATATTTGGACTTTACTTATGATCATGATGTATATTGGCCAAAAATGAAAGAGATAACTGCCAAGAAAAGAGCGCACTACCTCTCAAGGTTCAAAAAGTTTGGAGCAGTGGTAGGCTTGAGCGAATATGACTTAAGAGGTGACCACGAAGAAATCACTTACCCCGTAGATGCGTAATTTAGCTTTACAATGCAAAATGTTTATTATCTATAAAATTAATTGACGTGACCAGGCTTGATCTATATTCATTTGACTAAAATGGCTTGGCACATTTGCGTGCTTCCACCAGCCCTGTGGAGGGTGCTACCATCGTCTGCCAATCTATAGCGTACATTAGCCCACCCGCGCCATTATAAGATTTAGCGAAAACTACCCCCAGATCATTCCTTGCAGTGGTCAGACTGTAGTTTGATCCGTCTCCCAATGACAACACTTGCGCTCTTACTATATCACCGGGCCTAAAACTTTCTATGATTTTTACTCGATCTCTGTCGGTTGCTCTGACATCCTGTGACCTAATAATACCTTTGAAGGTCTCTCCCAGATCGGATGATGCTTGTGATACAGAAAAAGTGGCAGCACCGGCGCCTCCACCTGGTGCAATGATACCTGTTCCATTGCTCCCAACGCCAGAATCTATTGGCACTGGCTTATTCTCGACTGCTAGTATTTCAACATTCGCTCTCTGTAAAGTAATTCTCGTGACTCTCGTTAAAACAATATCTCCTTCTTTGGGAAGATTGTTGGCAAAGTCATCATTCACGCGATCATTCGTGCATGAGCTATCCAGAACGCTCACAGTATATGACTTGGAAAGTTTTCCATTTGTAGAATCCTCAATAGTTTCCTCTTCGTCTTTTTCATTCTTGGTCTCTGGAACTTTGCTTTCTTCAACTTTCACATTGCCCAATAGGGTTGCCGTTAATGCTTTGATTTCTGTCCCACCCAACTTATAATTCAGCAGTGATACACCTGGTCCGGGAGTATAGTGGATTACGGCAGGTTCATCTCTTGGTTCGACTAATTCGAATTCTGGGCAAATCAACTGGCCAGGATAGACAAACGTTGGAAGCTTAGAAAAAGATTCCATGGTTCGTATTTGCTCTTTGGAATTTTGATAATGAGATGAGCTTGAACATTTTGAATATTATCTAGAAAATTTTCCAGTATTTTGTATAATATAATTTTCATACGAAAAAAAACAATTATCGGCATGACAAAGTCACTTGAATATGATAAATACGAAAGACTAGGTTTTATATAATTACTACAGAATGCCAGGAAAAAGCATAAAAGATGACTATGAACTAAAATGAAGTCTCTAGAGGAAATGTGTATAACATTTTGAATCCTCGTGAATTTCCATCTCAGATTTTAACGTGTTCAATTCTTCTTTGATCACTTGTGCTAGTTGCGGTGTTAGCTGGTTACAGGTTGCAACATCAGGATGCCTGTCGTACTCATACTCATTGTAGGTGTCATATAGAATTATTCTTGAGGAGAATGTGACGGATCTGTTGGTCAATCCGAAGCTTTCCGAATTCGGTACATGATTTTGTGTTGACAGAGTGTTAATAGCTGAAATATCCATTCTACTATTAAATTGTGGGGCCTTGAGCCCCCCAAAAGACCAAGAAAGAGGTCTCCCAACGTTTTCCGGTGAGGTCGGTATAAATCCATTCATTGAAGGGGACTGCATAGCTTCTTCCAATTGGTTAAAATCCTCGCCTTCAAATTCATCATCGTCATCGTCTTCTTCCTCGGCACCTTCTACCGCGTGTTTCGTCTGCGCACTTAGGATATTTGACTGTAACGAATTTTGAGACATAGATTTCGTATAAGTTCCTTTCGATCCATTTCGAGTGTTGGTTTCCATTTGCGAGTTATTGGATTTCGAAGGGTTTGTTTCGAAATCAAAAGGTTCAGAAGATGACGTATCTGGCTGATGCACCGAATAACTATTCCTTTGGGAAGAAGGATTTAAAGTCTGGTATTTTGCACCCTCAGGTTTGATTTCTAAATTCAAATCAATACCTTCGCCGAAATCAATGATACTGGCGAACTCCATAATGTCTGACATAAATTCAGAATCATCTGGGTCAGTAAAAAGCGCCGATGTGTCATTTTTCTCTAATGATTCTTGATCCTCTTGGCTTGATTCCACTTTCAGTTGATTTATTTTGTGTTCTAACGAATTAACCGAAGTGTTTCTCTCTTGTGTAGAATTAGATGCTGCGAAATTTCCGGGATCATCCGACTCCTCAGCAATAAAAGGTTCTGAAGGTGATTCTTCGCTTGATTCGAAAACCCCGTTCCTTAGAATACTGCTGGTTGGAGATTTGCTCCAGTCTGGTGTTGAAAGAATTGCATTGGAGGCTTCAGTAACAAACATACCTTCGTTATGCGCATTGTTCGATATGTTATCGGTTAGGGATCTCCTGTGGGAGCTCAGAGAATTCCGCTTGTTGGATTTTACAGATCGAGAGCGTTCCAAAGACACGATAGATTCGACCTCCTGAGCACTTAATGATTTGGGAAATAACGCTTCGCCCGAATCCACTCTAGAGCGATTATCAGGCACGGATTCGGTGTTTGCTGGATGCGTATCAGTAACGTTTTCGTCTTCAGCTATAGGCTGCTTTTGAAGAGTATGCTCAAAATCTAATGGCGTTGGCTTTCTTTTATTTATATCTCTTTTCCCTGGCAGTTGTGTAATAGATGACAAATTTTGTGTGTGCGAACTTCTTTGCTTCGGAACAACTAGGTACTGATCAACAGTTCCTTCTTTACCATCTTTGTTCTTCCTGAAATTGCCAAATATGTTCCCATTGCTATGAGATTTCTTGGTAAGCTTACTAGAATAAAAATCTTCTTCTTTATTAGTCTGTTGAGTAACTGAAAATGTCGATGAAGTAGGCAAGGTATTGTTCGAAGTGGGCCCCTGGACGACAAAAGAAGCAGATTTTTGAGGCTTTCTTTTCAGAAAGGAGAAGATACTTCTCCGCTTTTTCTTCGCTGAAGTATCTTTGTTGGGAGTAATGTTTCTTCCTGGAACTGCTTCGGAAGTAGCGGCCAGTCCTGAAGATGGTCTCACATTAGAAGCCTGCTTCATTAATATGTTTTGAGGGGAAGGCGATGATTTTACATTTGCAGAAGAACTTGAATTCTGGAAACCCTCTTGGCTATGCCTCGAGCTTTGTTGGCTTGCTCCGGTGTTCACGCCGGAGCTACCGTCTTCAACCACAGAATCGGGCAGCTTTTGCTCAGAAATACTGAGAGATGGCGAATTGCTAGGTGTTGGCTCTACCTGCGGAGTAGGTGGATCAAAAACGGGCTGGTTAGTATTGGGCGTGCTTAAAAAATCAGGTTGTTCATTGTTTTCCGCTTTTGTTGCGGGAGCAATCCTCTGAAAATTTGTGAAGTCCTGAGAGCCATCAATGTCAATCAAGTCAGGAGATTGCATGAATGTGGAAGTTTCAGCCCTTAAATCAACGCCTTCATCCTGTTCATCATCTTCTTGGATCGATGTATCAAAAATCATACTAGATCTCATCTTTTGTTCAGCTTGCTTAGACTTCTCATTGAGAATACCGGATAAAGCACTAAGGGAAGGCGATGCAGTCATTTTCAAAGTCTTTGTTTGTGTTTCATCCTCCTTTTTGGCGTCTTCCCGGTCGCTTTCTCCCAAATCTTCTTCCTCATGTTCATCAACGCGTGAAGAATACTGCCCTAAAGACAAATCTCTCGAACTATCCGTGAATAAAATAGAATTTCTCAAGTTCCGAGCATGAGCCAAGTTATCTATAGAAGTGGATGAATAAAAGCCTGTCTTTAGATACTGTTCGTGATCATCTGATTCTTGATCCCGTCGGATATCCATTTTTATGCAGATTATGACCTATCCTCTTTGAATTATTCAAAAGAATATTCAAGTAATGCCCCCTTTAATAAAAAACCTTGAGATATCTGTCCTAGGCCAGTGGTCCAGATATTACGGTTGATTGCACAGCTCGTTTTATAGGTTTTATTCAGACCTTTGTCGGAGGAGAGAGAGACAGTTTTTGATTGACGCGAATAAAAAAATCAAAATGTTTCGTGATTGCTAAAGAGGGTAATACCTCAAAAAATGTCAATTCTTATCAAGCTTTGATTAAATAAGTTAACGTTATATATAGTTATTTGCATCTATCTACATCAGAACACACTCCTTTTCATTAGTATCATGTCTGGCAATCGAAACCCTTTTCGTTAGTCCGTTGAAGGAAGACTTATGTTCCTTTTTGGAAGGCTTGCTTGCAGCGGTAGCCTTCGTCGGAATGGGTTTATCTCTTTCGGCACTAAGAGCAGTAGGTGTATCTTTTGGTATCTTCTCAGAAGGTTTGATATTTTTTGCACTTGTTTTCGAATTCTCAGGCACCTTTTTCTGTGTACTGACAATTTCAGCTGGTGGATTTAGCGAACTGGTTGTGGTAGGCGTCTTCCTTATCAAATCAGGAACAGGGAATACTATGACGCTTTGTTCAAGATCGATCCTGAGGATAGGGTCAATTCCGAATTGCAATATGCTGTTGGCAAGATAAGAATAGAGCCTTGACCAGGATTCCTCCAGCTCGATTGTTGAATGAACTCCAAATCTGTCTTGTATTGTCTTTAGAAAGGCCATACCCATCAGTTCAAAATGCATAGCTTGAATACCTAAAATTCGAGCGTGACGCTTTCCTAAGTCAGAAAGGTAACTTTCCAAAGCTGATAAGTTTTCCAAATTGTTAATTGCAGTAGTTAACACTCCTGCAAATGCAATGGCCTGATGTTTAATCGAGGGAAACATCATTTCTAGATCTGGATCCATAGCCAGTAAGTTCGCATAAAATTGAGAGCAGAAAAGTGAACTCGCAATTGTACTAGTGTTAATAGGTTGTGGAGCAGCAGAGACGCTTCCTGCGCGTATTTTATTTCCCAATGATGCAACTACTCCTCTTAAGCTGCCAGCAGAGCTCATACGGTTTTGATTGGAATTCTGACTGGTTGGCGCAATTCCGACATCATTAATTAGCTTGCGGATTGAGGTTGATATTTTGTTTCCAGATATTTCATCGTTTAGCATCATTGACCAAGATTCTCTGATAAGCTTCACCTCTCGTGCACTTAGTTTCAATACGATCTTATAACGAACGCCATGGCTCATGTTTGTTCCGCGCGTCGAACCACTGGAAACTCTCGATAGCTTTTCTAGCTCATCGTCTCCACTACTGAAACTATGAGGATTTGCATCACTAAATAAACTCTGAGATAATTCCAAGCGTAGATGACTTAGATCTGATGGAACTATTGATGCTCTGGTGGAATGCGCGCCAAGTACTGCCTTCTCGATTGGCTCTTCGCCCTCATTTATAGATTCATTCTCATTAATGGATTCCAGGTCTGTTGGAATAAATGCTATTTGAGAACGATCCAATGGGTTATAGAAAGTTTTCTCCTCTGTCATTGTTGCCATACTGCTATCCAAAAGCAGGAAAGATGTAACTAATAAGAAATTATATCCTTTCAGGATTAATCTTGAATCTTGGATCTCGGATCTTGATAATCAAACTCACATTCTTTTCGAGGTTCAACTTTTTTGTAATTATGAACGACATCATCATTCAACATGATGTTAGCGGTTTCAATGCCGAAGGTCTTTGTGTAAACAAAGTAGCATCTTAAGGTAAAGCAGACAGAGGGAAGAGTTATGGAGGCCAAGAGTATACCTGATGTTGTGTTACTAACTGAGAAATACAACTTCGATGGTTATACGACGCGTTTGGTTAATTTCCAGCCAATATCTCATACACAACTTAAGGTAAAATCGTATCCATTAGATCAAATTAAAGAACAACGGGTTCAAGAATCGTTAGTGGTAAGGGATCTTCTGAATGTACTTATGGGGCTTGAAGGCGTCTATATTCGCTATAATAACAGTTATGACCCAACTATGCGATCTCCTGAAGACTTGAGAGGGCCGGACTATAAGATAGCGAAAAACATGGATTTGTCGTTCAAAAGCTTTGCAAAAAGAATCGTGAAACTAGGGAAGATATACGTTGTCTTGACTCAATTTAGCGAATGGTATGACCAGCCAGTGTATGGATCGATTCTGCATAGATTTTGCTCTGAAATTCGCAGTTTTTTGACCAACGTTTACTTAAAATGGCTAGTGGAACGAGTAGAATATGAATTCAAGAATAATTATCAATTTAGCATACGAGACTTGGAACATTTGCTCAATCAAGAATGCATTTACAAAGCACAGCTGCTGTATGATCTTGTTCAAGATATTTCCAAGGAGATGTTACGAAGAGCTATGATGGACCGTAATGCAGTCGATTTCGATAATTTCATTCACGATCTAAAAATGGAGGAAGATCCGGTAGAACACTCACATAGTGGTAATAGTAGTGGTATATTGCTAATGACAGACTCCAAAGTCTGCTTATATGCGAAAGGTGGGGTGGTGCTGCAAATTGTGCAAAACCATCTTAAACAAAATTGGGGCAACCAGAACAACGTCACATTCCTAAAACAGCTATTCCAAAATATATCGAACAACTATTGCTCAATGCTTGAAAAGTGGCTACTCAATGGCGATCTTGAAGATCTCTACGACGAATTTTTGATCGCAGATACTGTACAACAATCTAATACGGTGATAACTCTTAATTCCCTAAACAGCGAGAGACTTTGGGATACTCAATACGTGATAAGAAAGGATGGGCTTATGGATCAGTTTCTGGACAGAAGGATACAGTTCAAAATTCTAATGACTGGAAAGCTGCTTAATGTATTCAAAACCAGCTGTGATATCCAATGTTTAGGGAATTTCCTACCCTTACCTGGGGCAAAGGAACTACATGAAATACCGAAAGGCACGCAATTGATGCTCTACCTGGATGCGCGTTACAAACGTGCCAACATTTTAGCATGTAATTTGTTTTACGATGGATACAATTTGCCCTACGTTTTAATGGAACTTCAACGTAACTACTTGTTCTTCAACAATTCCGATTTTTTCAAGAAATTTTTTAACAAGTCCATCATAGAGCTTACTAAATTGAAGAGCGACTCCATTCAATCAAAATTGAAGCGTTCTTTTGCGCAATTTCAAAAATGTCATGAACACGAAAATGAAAATGTTATCTTGCCATTGATGAATTTGCAATTGGATAAAAATAGCTTTTACAGTTTAATTGAGCAGTTCTCATCAGAAAACACAACAACATCTGATAATGCAGAACTTTTACGGGCACGCAATTTCGATAACTTGAGGGATTTGCTTCTGCGAGATCTCGAATCTGAAGGCTCAGGCAGTCGATCAAGCGAATCGCGCCATTCTATACATCACCTCCAGTTCGAATTGCTAGTACCCTTTCCGCTAAACGTGCTGATATCCAGACCATATATTGTCCAATACCAGATAATCCAACGCCATTTGCTGCTGCTTCACTACTATAATAAAATTCTGGAGGACACTTGGTTTGAGCTGAACAAAAATAAGATTTGGAGATATGCAGGCTTTTCACCTGGAATGGCAAATTGGATCCGTCGTTGCCGCGTAGTGCACGACCACATGTCGCAATTCATGAAGTTACTTCAAGAGTTTACCGTCCACGATGTCATACACTCCGAATGGAAGATCCTACAGCATCACATTTCCACTACCACGGCTGAATCCTTCGATTTCCCCACGTGTCAGATGTATCTTCAAGACTTCCTCACTAACATCATGACGCACTCTCTGCTAACCAATGGATCTCTCGTGCGGCTCCAGCTCCAAATAATGGACATCATCCACAAGTATTGCAAATTCGTGACGTCCTTGCGTAAAACTCTCTGCCTGCTTGACTTCCGTCTTTATTCTCACTATCGTGAGCAGCTATCACAAGATCGTCATTACGACGAAGCCACAAGTATCGCTAAGTTACAAGAATTACAGAATTACCTCGACCTTGTTGGGAACAGCTTCCTCCAACATCGTGCTGCCTTTGCTGAAGGTGTACGCTACTACAGCGAGCACGGTTCAACACGTGTGGGCGGCAACCTCATCCTGGGGCTGGCAGAAAGGCTGGCGTCGTAAATCGCAGCTTCTAATGAGCATGTTGAAATCCATCTCAAAGGGACTTTATTCTGACACGTGACAGTAAACAGAGAAATCCAATTTTCTTTACTGAACTCATATGCTACGTCCTACTCTAGGCAGCATTCCCATGCTACCACCAATTCCACCGGACAAAGAATTTCCAAACCAGCCGCTTCAGGCTGCTAAAGGCAGCTAGAGGCAGCCAACCTTAGGAGGAGGAAGCCCGGACGACTAAACTTAGTCGGAGACACTATATGCCAAAATGTGGCACGGGAGGTCAGGGGAGCTGCACTAAGATGCCGCAGGAAGTCACATGCGGGACTGCAGCGTAATCTCGCACAGAATAATATGGAAGTTCTTGGTGTGTGGCAGGCTCCAATTGAGCTGAAGCATTACTCTAGAAGGAACCATTGGTTGGAGATGTTGAGTCCAATGAAGCACGAGCGCAACCCTAATTGCGTACGTGCGTGATTGCGCTGTGTTAGTCTCAGTCGTAGTCTCAGTCGTAGCGTCGTGACGAAGTTTTTTGCATTCCTGTACTATACGGGCTTCCTGTTTTTCATGAGTGGATGCCGGTTCGTCTCCTGCCGGTACGACGTCGGCACACCACTGGAAGCTGAGAGAGAAGCCAGGCGCGGGATCACCAAATTCATATGAATATGATGTGGTGTGGTTGTTGCAATGGATAGAAAAATTTCTTATATAAGGGAAGAACAGACTGTGTATATTTAATAGTCAGTTTGAAGTTGATTTTTATTATTCTTTTCCTCTTCTCCCATCAGGAAAATACCAATCCTTATCTCCATCACATTTTAATAGTTAACAATGGCTATCTCTAAGGTTTACGCTAGATCTGTCTACGACTCTCGTGGTAACCCAACCGTCGAAGTCGAATTGACCACCGAAAACGGTACTTTCAGAAGCATGGTCCCATCTGGTGCCTCTACCGGTATCCACGAAGCTTTGGAATTGAGAGACGAAGACAAGTCCAAGTGGTTGGGCAAGGGTGTCCTAAAGGCTGTTGCCAACGTCAACAAGGTCATTGCCCCAGCTTTGATCAAGGCTAACGTCGATGTCAAGAACCAACAAGCCGTTGATGACTTGTTGTTGTCTCTAGACGGTACTCCAAACAAGGCTAAGTTGGGTGCCAACGCTGTCTTGGGTGTCTCCATGGCTGCTGCCAAGGCCGCCGCTGCTGAGAAGAACGTCCCATTGTACCAACATTTGGCTGACTTGACCAACTCCAGCGCCGCTCCAGTTGTTTTGCCAGTTCCATTCTTGAACGTCTTGAACGGTGGTTCCCACGCTGGTGGTGCTTTGGCTTTGCAAGAATTCATGATTGCCCCAACTGGTGCTTCTACTTTCGCTGAAGCTTTGAGAATTGGTTCTGAAGTTTACCACAACTTGAAGTCTTTGGCTAAGAAGAGATACGGTTCTTCTGCCGGTAACGTCGGTGACGAAGGTGGTGTTGCTCCAAACATCCAAACTGCCGAAGAAGCTTTGGACTTGATCGTTGACGCTATCAAGGCCGCTGGTTACGAAGGTAAGGTCGACATCGGTTTGGACTGTGCCTCCTCCGAATTCTACCACGACAACAAGTACGACTTGGACTTCAAGAACCCAGAATCTGACCCATCTAAGTGGTTGACTGGTCCACAATTGGCCGAGATGTACCACGGTTTGATGAAGAAGTACCCAATTGTCTCCATCGAAGATCCATTTGCTGAAGATGACTGGGAAGCCTGGTCTCACTTCTACAAGACCGCTGGTATTCAAATTGTTGCCGATGACTTGACTGTCACCAACCCAATCAGAATTGCCACTGCTATCGAGAAGAAGGCCGCTGACGCTTTGTTGTTGAAGGTCAACCAAATCGGTACTTTGTCCGAATCTATCAAGGCTGCTGAAGACTCTTTCGCCGCCGGCTGGGGTGTTATGGTTTCCCACAGATCTGGTGAAACCGAAGACACCTTCATTGCTGACTTGGTTGTCGGTTTGAGAACTGGTCAAATCAAGACCGGTGCTCCAGCCAGATCCGAAAGATTGGCCAAGTTGAACCAATTGTTGAGAATTGAAGAAGAATTGGGTTCCAAGGCTGTCTTCGCTGGTAAGAACTTCCACCAAGGTAACAAATTATAAGCTTCTAACTGAATTTGATATGAGGTTTAGTTGATAAATAGAT
>JAJLUF010000193.1:0-15692 GCA_030569995.1 Lachancea cidri
GGATTAGGAGGTAGCAATGAAGTTGGTAGGTCATGTCATATCTTACAATATAAGGGCAAGACAGTGATGTTGGATGCGGGTGTCCATCCAGCGCATCAAGGATTAGCGTCGCTGCCTTTCTATGATGAATTTGACCTGTCAACAGTCGATATTTTACTGATTTCCCATTTTCATCTGGACCATGCAGCATCATTGCCATACGTTATGCAACGAACCAATTTTCATGGAAGAGTTTTTATGACACACCCTACTAAAGCCATATATAGGTGGCTGTTGAGTGACTTCGTCAAAGTAACCAACATTGGGTCCTCTTCTTCATTTGACAAAGACGAAAATCTTTACAGTGATGAGGATCTGGCTGAGTCGTTCGATAGAATCGAAACAATAGACTATCATTCCACAATGGACGTCAATGGTGTAAAATTCACAGCCTTCCATGCTGGTCACGTTTTGGGTGCTGCTATGTTCCAGATCGAAATTGCTGGCTTGAGAGTGCTATTTACTGGTGACTATTCAAGGGAAATTGACCGGCATTTGAATTCAGCAGAAGTGCCCCCGTTGCCTTCCGATATCCTCATTGTTGAGTCGACCTTTGGAACTGCAACACACGAACCACGTGTTAATAGAGAAAGGAAATTAACTCAACTCATTCACACGACTGTAATGCGGGGCGGTCGCGTTTTGTTACCTGTTTTTGCTCTGGGTAGAGCACAGGAAATAATGCTGATTCTCGATGAATACTGGTCACAACATGCTAGTGACTTAGGAAATGGGCAAGTTCCAATATTTTACGCTTCAAACTTAGCTAGAAAATGTATGAGTGTTTTCCAAACCTATGTGAATATGATGAATGATGATATCCGTAAAAAGTTCAGAGACTCACAGTCCAATCCATTTATTTTTAAGAATATTTCGTACTTGAAAAATTTGGATGAATTTCAAGATTTTGGACCGAGTGTTATGTTGGCATCACCAGGTATGTTACAAAATGGTCTTTCAAGGGATTTATTAGAAAAATGGTGTCCTGGCGATAAAAATTTAGTCCTTATAACTGGTTATTCTGTCGAAGGGACAATGGCGAAGTTTATAATGCTAGAGCCTGATACGATTCCATCAATTAATAATCCCGATATGACCATACCAAGGCGTTGCCAGGTGGACGAAATTTCATTTGCAGCACATGTAGATTTCCGCGAAAATTTAGAATTCATTGAAAAAATTGGCGCCTCAAATATCATTCTAGTTCATGGTGAATCAAATCCGATGGGCCGGTTGAAGTCTGCTTTACTATCAAACTTCGCTTCTTTAAAGGGTACCGAAACTGAGGTTCATGTATTCAATCCAAGAAACTGTGTGGCTGTCGACTTAGAATTTAAAGGAATAAAAATTGCGAGAGCAATTGGAAATATTGTGGATGAAGTTAGCAACATGTTGAGTTTGAAATCCCCCTTTGATGAGAAAAAAGAATTGAAGAATGAAGATATTGAATTGGAAGACGTTGGGAAGGCTGGCGAGGAAACTATCGTTTCGGGAATTTTGGTTTCCGATGAAAAGAACTTTGATTTGAATTTAGTATCTCTCTCTGACTTAAGAGATCATCACATGGATTTATCTACTACAGTGTTAAAAGAACGCCAAACAGTTCATGTCGATTGCAAAAATGAGCTAATATACTGGCACTTAAGTCAGATGTTCGGAGATATAGAGGTTGTAATAGACGACGAGGGCATAACACATTCCAAAGATGTCAAGAAAAACGGTAAGGGCGTTACAAAAACAAGTCAAGAGTTGGAGTTGCGAATTATGGGTGATGTAAAGCTCAACATTATTAAAAATGTGGCAACACTCGAATGGTCTCAGGGCATCATTAATGACACTGTCGCAGATAGCGTAATGGCAATTATACTAAGTGTTGACTCATCTCCTGCTAGTGTTAAATTAAGCAGCCATAACTGCAATCACGACCATCAAGAAGAACACGATGAACTTTGGAAGATAAAACAAGTTGCAAGACTATTTAAGGAGCAGTTTGGAGATTGCTTCACATTACTCCTAGAGAAAGACAGTGACGGTAAAGGTGAGGATGTCAAAGGTGTGATAACAATCGGCAAAAACTCTGCACACGTCAACATGACCAAGATGGAAGTAGAGCAATGTAATTCAAACCCACTAAAAGGTAGGATAGAGAGTATATTGAGCATCGGCAGTGATCTGGTAGCTCCACTGTGTTAAAATTTAGCATTTCTTTGTGTTTTATATATCATTATATACGTTGAAAAAGAAAAACCAAAGAGGTAAAATTTTCCAATGCTCATCTCATCTCATCTCATCTGCAGATAGAATCTCAAACTAGTAGCAATGAGTACCAGTGAGGCTGCTTCTTCAGCATACATTGACGATACCACAACCTTTGAATCGCTTCAACTAGATTCTAGGCTGTTGCAGTCTATCAAGAATAGTGGCTTCCAAAATCCAACTCTTATTCAATCTAGTGCTATTCCATTAGCTCTACAAGAGAAGAGAGATATCATCGCCAAGGCATCCACTGGCTCTGGTAAGACTCTAGCCTACCTGATCCCTGTTGTCCAAACAATTTTAGATTATAAAAAGACTTTAGAAGATGATTTAAAATCGACAGAATCGAGTACCTTGGGGATTATACTCGTCCCTACCCGCGAACTGGCTCAACAAGTGTTTACAGTGTTAGAAAAGTTGGTATTATTTTGTTCCAAGGACGTTCATTGTCTGAACTTATCTTCTCATCTTTCTGACTCCGTTTTAAACTCTTTGCTGCTTGACCGTCCCGAGATTATTATCTCAACACCTTCTAGACTATTAACTGTTTTGGATACAAAGGTTAATTCTTTGTCGTTGGTTGAATTGAAGTTTTTGGTGATTGATGAAGTTGATTTAGTGCTTACTTTCGGATACCAAGAAGATTTGATGAAAATATCTGGTTATCTGCCCCTAAAGAAGAACTTGCAAACGTTCCTGATGAGTGCAACTTTGAACGACGATATTCAAGAACTGAAGAATCAGTTTTGTCGTTCGCCTGCTATTTTGAAATTGAATGAAGATGAAATTAATAAAGATCAAACTAAGCTAGCTCAGTATTATGTGAAAGTCAGCGAGTTTGACAAGTTTTTATTATGCTACGTTATCTTCAAACTAGGATTGATCAAGGGCAAAACCTTAGTATTCGTTAATGACATTGACAGAGGTTACAGATTGAAACTTGTCTTAGAGCAATTTGGGATTAGGTCTTGTATACTGAACAGTGAATTGCCAGCCAATTCCAGACAACACATTGTTGAAGAATTCAATAAGAACGTATATCAGCTATTGATTGCTACGGACGATACGGAATATATTAAGGAAGAAGACGAGGATGAGGAAACTGAACAGATAGTCGATGAGCAAGATGAGCAGAAGGATAAAGTCATAGCAACTGAGGAAAGCAAAGATAAGAAGGAGAAGAAGAAAAAAGCTCATGTGAAAAAAGACAAAGAATATGGTGTTTCTCGTGGTGTTGATTTCAAAAATGTGGCATGTGTGTTGAATTTTGATCTACCAACCACTGCTAAATCATATGTGCATAGAATTGGTAGAACCGCCCGTGCTGGAAAATCCGGTACAGCAATCTCCTTTGTAGTCCCTCTCAAGGAGTTTGGTCATCATAAGCCCTCCATGTGCCGGACTGCCAAGAAGGATGAGAAGATTTTGAGTAGAATTATCAAACAACAAAGCAAATTAGGGTTTGAAATGCAACCCTATTCATTTGATATTAAGCAGGTAGAAGGTTTCCGTTATAGAATGGAGGATGGATTCCGTGCAGTGACACAGGTCGCGGTCAGAGAAGCCCGTGTGAAAGAACTAAAACAAGAACTGTTGACTAGTGGCAAACTGAAGAGACATTTTGAAGAGAATCCACAAGATTTACAAAGTCTAAGGCATGACAAGGAGCTTCATCCAGCTAGAGTTCAGCAGCATTTAAAAAGAGTTCCAGAGTACTTATTGCCTGAAGTCGCAAGACAGGACAAAAAGAAGATCGGGTTTGTGCCCTTCTATAACGCTAAGCACCAGAAAAAGCGTGGAAAGGTAAACAAGGGAGGCAGAAGAACCGGAAAATCTGACCCATTAAAAAGTTTCAAGTAAAATCTTAAGTAAATGATTAATACGATGAGCATCATCTTCCCACATTATTTTACAATCTTTCCTTATCTAATTATATTATATAGTTTACACAGGTGCTTTAAGGACAATTATTATCGAGTCACCTCTCAGGAATAGCTTGCTAATGAATCTTTCTCTATTGATTGTTTTTTTGCCTTGTTTTTCAGTCCAAAGTTCTTTGACATTTTCAAGCACCATATTGCAATGCCTATCAAATGCCTTAACTCGAGCGATGATTTTATGATTATTTCTAAGGGATATGACTACGGGTGTGTTTGCAATCATGGCATCATTTATCAAGGACATGGGCCCATGTTTGAATTCAAACTCTTCTAGCTGTTGCAGCTCATCTTGCGTTAGTTCAGAGCGAGGTCGATCGGTGAGTTCACTGTTTTTAAAGAAATTAGTTAGTATTAATATCTTGAGCGGATTCTTAGAATTTGATTTCAAACATACGACATGTAGGAGAGTGCACGCTTGGAATAAGTTGAGCTTAGATAGGTTTGATATGTTTGCCGAGCTAGAGACGGACTGAACTTTTTCATCGAGTTCTGTATTATTCGTATATAATGATCAGTAATGATATAATCATGCAAGTAGTTATTTGATAGGCAATAATACAGAAAAGTGAGATTCTAATATAAATTTTACAGATTTGCACTTCTATACACCGCTTCTATAGATATTTTGACCTTGGTGTCTTAATTGAATTACACTATGGCGTTCGAGAATATATAGGGCCCTATCAAGTGCAGCAGGGGCATAATTTTTCTGCTCGCAAAATTCTCTTCTTAAAGTTTGGTAACTAGTGGACCAGCCCACAGGCAACCGTCTTTTGAGTTCGTCTTCTATACGCCTCACATCTTGTACTAGATCAGGGTTTTGACCCATTCCACCGATTGGATCTTGGGAGGCGGCATCCATTGTAGAAGCCTGGAATAAACGAATAGACTCGTCAACATGACGTTCGTGAGCTATAGGGCTCAATTCGAGCTTGGCGAGGGATTCTGAGATACGGATGATAGCTTCCAGCTGACGTACAGTGATCGGGATGGAGGATCTTTGCTCGCTTTGCAATTCGTTGATTAGCAATCTTTTTCTAATTGCCACAAAATGAGAAGAGAGCTTCTCAGCGGCTTGTGGAGATAACCTTGGGGCACACTTCATGCGGCAGTATGTGATATACCGTTTCATTAACTCAATGGGAATTTCGGCGCCTGAAGATTCCTGTTCCTCATCATAGGCGGTAGATCTACCAGTATGAATGTTCATGACATGATTTGCTATGGATATATCTCTCTCTTCATTATGATGATCCTTGACGATATATATCATGTCGAAACGCGATAGGATAGTGGATTGAAAATCTATATTTTCACCGGGGGATTTGAGATCATCATAACGACCGTAGATTGGATTGGCCGCAGCGAGTACACTGGTACGTGAATTTAGAACGGTAGTGATACCAGCTTTGGCAATAGAAATGGTTTGTTGTTCCATTGCTTCATGGATGGCGACACGGTCCTCATCTCGCATCTTGTCGAACTCATCAATACAAACCACACCTCCATCTGCTAAAACCATAGCACCGCCTTCTAAATAGAATTCGCGTGTGGCTGGGTCGCGCTGTACCGAGGCGGTAAGACCTGCGGCGGATGAACCCTTACCGGATGTGTAGACGGCAATTGGGCTTACTTTTTCCACAAATTTAAGCAATTGAGATTTGGCGGTACCAGGATCACCTAGTAGTAGCACGTTAATATCACCTCTTAGCCGCATACCGTCCGGTAGCAGTTTTTTAGAGCCACCCATGAGAAGACAGACTATGGAACGCTTGATGTCGTCATTACCATAGATACTTGGTGCTATAGACCTAGAAAACACTTCATACAGGTCCGGGCGCCTGCTGAGTGCGAGGAATTGTTCTTCTTCTTCTTCGGAAAATACCCCAAGGTTGCCCATTGGGTTACCGTCCACGGCGGTCTGGATACCAAGTACCTTGATATATGGGTTTCTGATGGCCACTGCGCGACCGCCACTAGCGGCAGTTCCCGTAGCACGGCTCTTGGCCTGGTAAATGGAGTAGATACCCACGATGGTAGCACGTGTACCGGGTACCACTCGGTTGGTGAGATAGCGGTCGCACGACATGAGGATATTCCGGGGCATTTCTCCCACGGGCACAAGCTCGGGGATTTCTTGCAACTTCAGAAATTGCTGGTCAACAAATCGTGAGGATTCGTGTACGATCAAGTAGGGATCCTGGCCACATGCGTTACCACCGGCCTCTTGTGAATGGTCTGCGAGACACGAACGCGGCAGTGAGACGTGACCACCCGCTAGGGACCCGAAACTGTTGAGTCGCAGCGTCATAACATGCCGACAGTTGCGACACATGAGGGTAAGAAACGTGGCACGTGAAGAAAGCACAGACGCAGACACAACGATACCACTCACGCGCACTATCCGCGAAACGTTTTCGGAGCCTAACAGCCGTAATGAGGTCTCGGAAGAATCTGAGATGAGTACCACCTGGCAAGTGGGCACATCAGCAGCAGCAGCAGTTGCTGCTGCTGCCGCATCAGCGGGAGCGGCAGCGGCAGCGTTGGTGGAATCGGCGTTGGAAGATGCGCCGTCACGTGACAGCAGCGCGATGCGACGCGCCACCTGTGTGACCGCCTGCTCGAACAGCGGCAGTACGTCTGTAGGTTCGTCACACAGACGTTTATAAAGGTCCTCATTATAGCCGATCAGGTGAGCGGTGTCGACACTGAGCGCATAGTGCCGGACGAGAAGGTTACTGCGCAGTTGTTCTCTGTACACGAAATGCGCGTCGAGACGGAATTCGAGCACGAAGTTGTGAAAGGACCGAACGATCTCCGAGTTGTCGTTCTCGCCCACATCTTCACCGGCCAGCACGGGGGCCGCATACACTTCAGGTCTGTCGAAGGACATCAGTTTATATGTGAGGCTTGGAGTGTAATTTTGTTTTTTTTTTTTTTTTGCAGTGTGTGTTCAGGAATATACCAGTGGGGGCGATATGCATCCGGATTGAGAAACTGAGAAACCGAGAAATCGAGAGATCAACAGTTACCCGGGGCTGCCTCGCCCACGTGACTTTTCGCTCCACGCACGTGACCGCGCTTCTCCGCGTCACGTGCCTTTCCCCATCCCCTGGCCAGGAACAGAAAGGGTTTGCGCACCCACACACCCTGCCACCCCCACTCGTGTCCCCGACCTGAACCCCGCCGCCACGCAGCTGCAGCCGCCCAACAACCCCTCCCACGGGCGTATCTGCGGAGGCCTGTGACGCGGCGAAGCCTCGGTCCACCCACACACCACCCCGTTGCCCAGACCCCCCGTGGAGACCCCCGGGCAGTTCACCACCAACAACCACCAACAACAGCCAACAGCAGCCAACAGCTGCAGTGAAATCGGCGACAATAGCCGCAGTGACCACGAGGTGGCAGCATCAGCAGCATCACACTTCCCCAGCTCAAAAGCGTCTGCGTACCTCGTGCCCAGACGGACCCGTAGCGATTTAAGGGGAGATTGCGATTAAATCTCGGAAACAAAAAATTAAAAATGGCTCCACATAGGCTCTCTCTCTCTCTCTCTCTCCCACACAGGCTCCCTTCCTTACAGGCCCCACACATTGTCTGTCTGGTACTCTGTGGGTTATTCTTTGTTCCTTTTTTTTTTTTTTTTTATTTGGATCTTGTTGGCTGGCTGTGTCAAGTGGTGCGGTTATGCGGCAATGCGGCCAATCTGTGGGTTAAGTTTCAGGCTAGCACCACCAGTAGTTGGGCGGGCGGGCGGCTTAGCGGCTTAGCGTTTTAGCTACGAGCTGGGCGAAAAAAAATACTAGCTCCATTTTGTTTTTCGTCATGTTCTACTTCCGTTGGGTGGGGTGTGTGTGTGTGTATGTGTGTGTATGTGTGTGTGGGCATCCGCGTCCCGTATCCGCTTGTTTCTTTGTTTCTCTTGCTTATCGCAGACTTCGGAGTCAAGCGCAGAAGCGTGCGTAGAAGTTGCAGTTGACGTGGGCGAAGACTTAGGCGTAGAATGGTGCAAAGACGTGAGCCGTGGCATTGGTAACTTATAGCTCCCGTAACACTGAAAGTTTTATATATGCAGGGTGAAATTTGATAGCACGCAGCAATGATGCGGTCAATAACACTGGTCAGTAAATACTACTTTGTAGGTTCTTTCTAATCAGATCAGATCAGTCAAGTAAAAGATATAGCGAGAGTTTCATGACACAGGTAGATAGTGGATCGGACTCGGCTGAGACTCTCAAACTGGGAAAGCTGGTCGGAAAGGGCCAGGACGAGCTGTCACAGTACGTCGGCAGACTCGATATCTACGATCTGATATCGTGTCAGTCGTCGGATGAGCGTGATAGTACAGAAACAGAGGCTTTTGTGGAAGGAGAAGAGGATGGTGATGGTGATGGTGATGGGACCGGTCTGGGGACAGTGTTGGCGACGGTGCCGGCGCGGTTGCGGGCGCCAGCGGCGCCCGCTCCGCCCCTTGTTCGACTCAAATCGTCGCTCAAGCTGTCTTCCAGTGGGTCGTCCACGTCGCACTCGGGCACCGCTAAAAATGTGCGATTCGCGCAGCAGCTCACCAAAGTGAAGCGTTTCAATTCCAGCCTGGAGCCGATCTCGATCTCGTGCGATAACTCACCCCGAATAACGCCTCTCGTGGCACTCGATTCGTGGACAAGCGACGAAGACGACGAATTCTGGTTTGGAACCGCGCTTTCACGCACAAAGCTGCCCTTGAGCAGCTCCGCTCTACGTTCCGGCGTCACCGATCTGTCCGGTCGCCATCGCGATTGCAATAGCGATTGCGACAGTGACACCGACTGTTGTACCGAGTACGACAGCGACAATGACGCTCCTCTCACCTTCGGTCGCAGCCCGGTTGATACGCGCTCCCGGTTCTCGGTGGAACGCTGGGACCTCGTCTCCACCAATATTGCTCCGCTCGTCGCGCGCCGCGCGCTCGATCTCGAAACTCTTATTCTCGCATACCTCCAAGGAAACAATATCAAGCTCAGCTCTGTTTCGCCCTGTCTCGACAGCAGCAAATTACAGGGCCTCATCTACGTGGCCAACCTCAACTTTGAGAAATTTATCGAAGTCAAATACACTTTTAACAATTGGCGCGATATCCACTACGTGACTGCGCAGTATCACCGTACCGTCACTTCGGGCATCGACGAGTTCCGCTTTACCGTTAACCTCGCGGGACTCAAGTTCTTTATGCAAATGAAAAACCTTCTTTATTGCGGTAGTGGACCCGAAACCGTATGTCCTTTGACCATGGAATTGTGCTGTCGTTACGACGTGAACGGTGAGACATATTACGACAATAATAACTACGATAACTACCAACTCCGTCTCAACGCAGTCACAAGTCCTGTTTTCAGGCGCAGGCGTAGACGCTCCAACGACGCACCCAGTACCAAATTGCCCCTACGTCGCTACCTCTCCGCTGACGCTATTTCTACTTCTACTGCGCTCTTAAATACCAAACAAGAAGCAGGGCCCACATCTACAGCCCAGTCTGCTGGCAGGCGTTTCTCTGAAGACACAGACTACTTTAATACTTCCCCTTTAAGGCATCTTTTCCACAACGAGCCCACGCTCACCAAGACTCCCAAGGCGACGACTCCCAAGGCGACAACCCCCAAGGCGACGACCCCCAAGAAAAAACCTGCTACACCTGTAAACGCAGTACTCCCCATGCATTTCTTGTTTGGCCAGGATACAGCTCCCAACTACACGCACAAATCACCCTCCCCGAAGCCAATTTCCAGTGCTACCAATGGGTGGGCGTCCGAAGCGGATTCTGGATCTCCTGCTCCCAATCGTGGGGGGTCATTGCCCTCGAGCATATGCTCGTCCGAGTCTTCGTTCTCTTTCACGACTGAGGCTCCGCGTGTGATGAAAGCGTTTTCTACCAATGATTTAAGATCGACACATTCTAAAGATATGAAGAGGGATCTTTCATTCGATGGTGCTAACACTGCAAGTCCGCACGCCAAGACGGTTAAGCTTTCTCGCAAGAAATCAATGGACTACGATAAACTATTGCAGTCATACTGTTTTTATGACCCAGCAAAAGATATTACCACAACTTCACAGAGCTCCCCATGCTTAACTAATTACCGCCAGCAGCTCTCCGCCCCTACCATCGTACGGGAGCAATAGCTGGACATTATGACTTATACACTTTTTTTTTTTTCTTCTTCAGTTCGCATCTAATTCTCTCTTTTACAACTCTTTGTCAAATCAGGGTCATTATCACACGGCTTGGCTTATTATTAACATATGAATAACGCGCTCCCAACTTCCACTCCCGTTGCGCGAACAATACGCATGTATGCATTAAACGACTACTCAAATGCTTGCGTATTTCAAAAAGCGTTCGATTTTTACAAAAGATGCCCTTTACCCATTTTGTAGGATTGAAACGGTTCTTTTAAATTACAGGCCTTGGAACAGAACAGATTCGTTTCGAAACAGATTCGAAGCTTGCAAAGTTCAACCTGGAAACTGTAAACTATACCGGTCGCTATATAGTACCACTCAGATAGATTTATGTAATTTTATGCTTTTATATGTAGCGTTTGAATCAAACCAATCACTTCTCGCTCAATTATTTTGATGTGTCGCTTCTTCATTTTGTGTCGCCTTATTGGATTAACGTCTACAGACAGTCACCAAAAAAACAAAAGAAGCATGAAGACTGCTGTATTATAGATAATTTATCAGTACCTTCTCCTAGATGCTGAATGATTCTTTATCCCTTTTTTCCGATACTACGAACTCACACTCTACCTTTAGCCAACAATTCGCTTTCGAAGATACAATTCAAGAACTTAAAAAACAGGACTATGCAAGAACAAATGTGATATTCACGCCTTTATACGAAACAAAAAACTCGAATCAATGGTTAGAAGAAGTTATCTCGAAAAGTGTCTGTCCTTTTAACCGCAAGAAACCTACAATAAATTTTGGTGTCAATCAAGTCAAAGTTTTTGAAGCAGATGCAATACTTGATCCTAAACCACTGCAGTCTATGCATACCAAGAGTTCGCCAAAAAAACCAATACTGGCAAAAAATGACAATTTGCAAGCCACTGCAACTAATTCATACAATACAGATATGGAGTGGGAAGAAAATATCCCCATACATAACTCAGTGTTATTAGATACCGTCACAAGATGTTTTAATCTATGTGGACTTCCTCAAGAGGATTTGGATACCACAGACTTGGTAATGACTCTACAAAGGTTGAGTTTTGGAATCACGTCTGCTTTCAAAACCCAAGAATTGTGTTATAAGTACTTGGGCCAACGGCAAAAAGAAAAACTCTTGGACAATCTGGCAGTTACTCAAAAGGATCTCGATTTAAAGACAGTAGAAATAGAAAACATAAAATTAGAATCTGAAACTCTATCTCAGCAGATTAATTCTCAAGGGACCCACGAATCGGAAGTCGTTGAGTTACAAAGTGAAATAGGCTTGTTACAAGATGAGTTAAAAGAAAAAGTGGATTTAATCGAAAAAGAACAATCCGACTCGTCGAAAATTCTGGTTGAGTTTGAGGACCAAAAACTAAAACTAAAACAAGCTACACATGATTTGCAAGAGCTGCGATTGGATTATGATGAGCTTCATATTCGGCATACCAGCTTGCGGGAAAATTATGAAGAGGTGACCAAAGAGCGAAACTCACTATTCCAGTCCTCTGAAGAAAAAGACGCTGAGTTGAGAATACTGAGAAAAAAAATAGCTCGTGAACAAGAAAGTGCCCTAAAGCTATTAGCGGAAAATGAAAAATCAAATCATGATCTATTAGCAAAGGAAAGAGCTTCTTGTAATTCATTGAGAAACAAAGTTGCCGAATATTCCCAGGATTGTGAACGGCTAGAGAAAACTTCAAATAATTTGGCTTTAAAATTGAATAAAGCGAAAAATGCGGCAGAGGATTTTAAAATGGAAAATGACGTTTTGATTTCTAAAATCACCAACGCTGCGGAAAAGCTCCAAACGGTCACCAATCTCAAGCTTGAAGCGGACAAGAAAATACTCTTGTTGAAGAGAACAAATAAGGATTTGAGACAGCTGAACTATGAACTGGTTCGAATTGACGTTCTGATGCGGAGCAAACTCAATGAAGCAATTGACAATTATCAAGAAAAAGAGAAAAAGAACATGATTCTTCAGAACGCAATAGAGTTATCAACGGCCCGTCTGAGAAAAACAAGATTGGACCTGTCTTCTGCAAATTCCCCGGAAATGAACCAAGAGAAATTTAGGAAGGCGTCGTTAGTTACTATTCCAAACAGAGCAGACAGTACTTGACATATCGGAATAACTTAAGTTAAGATATCTATTTTACCTGAGAAAGTAAACCCTTTTTAAGAAAAATTGTTAGGATCTCTGTTTTATAAACTATTACCACATTAAATGAAATATTTTGAGTATTTTGTGAGCAGCAGATTTTACCTGGACACAAAATTAGAACCACTTCAATCTCTCTCAAGTTATTGGTTTCGTGGTCTAGTCGGTTATGGCATCTGCTTAACACGCAGAACGTCCCCAGTTCGATCCTGGGCGAAATCATTTTTGAATTAATTTTTGTCTACCAGGAATTGAAATTTTGTAAATATACAGAAATGGTGTTAACCAGAAAACTTTGACGTACTATTACAACAACGTTTGGGCCATTCTGTACGGTTGTTGATTGGTGATTGTTATATTAGCTAACCCTTTCAAATATTATTCATTAACGGTATTCTCTACTCAGCGCTCAAAGTGTTCACAACTTTTTCTTTGTTTTTTTTTTAAATCATAACAATAGATTGAGAACAGATTTATCACCACAATTTTAGCATGTCAGGCTTTAGTCTCTCTGAAAATCTTACGAGGTTCCAAACAAGCGATAGGAAGTCGTTTCCCGCTGTGGAAAATGCTGTCAAGGAACTCAATACTGTGACTGATCGACTTGCAGTGTCTCCCGAAGAGATCGATGCTGACGAGGAAACACTAGAGAGCTTGATTGATCTTGCCCAAGGCTTTCCGCAACTGCCGACTAGGCTTCAAGTACAGCTGACCTACTTGGTTAGCTCTTCTGCTGGTAACCTTGCACAGGAAATATGTTCACAACTTTCTGGCAGTGCATATAATGAGGATGTTATAAGTTTGGTACCTCAGTGGAAACGCTATCTAGAAGAATACGGCTATTTGATACATGTCCTCCTCTTTTTCCTGCAAGATGATGTTGCGCTTGCTGCATCTCAGCCTACTGGCCGGCGCCAAGTAGCAAGTTCGACATTGGAATTGTTCAAAAGAAGCTGTAATCAAGTAGAGCATTTATTAGAGAGTATTGTGAAGATTTTTGAAATCAATCTCTCGAGAATATTCCAAACTACTCCCGAAAGGGACCTATTTGTTGGTCTATTTACAAGACCGATATTCGTTCTGATCGAAACAGAACAGGTGCTCAAAGTTCCCTCTATAAAGCTGTTCGTCATGAGGATAATAGCAATGTCAGTCAAGAGTCATGGCCAAAGCTCAAGTGTGCAAAACGCGATCCTGACCACTTTAACTTATTTTATGCATTTAACTACTTTCAACGCCGAACTATTGAGAGTGGTGAACGACGATTTTGATTTCCCACAGCTAACCGAAGATGTATTGCGTGACATCAGCAATAAAGAGTTCAATGCTAAGGATGCTACTGGTCCCAAGGCTATTTCGAATTTTCTAATAAAGTTGTCAGAGCTTATCCCACGGATAGTCCTAAGACAAATGACGCTCATAGTTAAATTGCTGAACAACAGCTCCTTCACGTTAAGATGTGCAGTGGTTGAAACTTGCGGCAATATCGTAATTGAAATTTCATCGAAACGTGAGGATCTGATGCATTACAAACAGCAGGTTGAGGTGCTCTTAGAATTGCTAGAAGAAAGGTTCGCTGATTCTAACCCATATGTGAGAACGAAAGCTATCCAGAGTTGTCTCAAAATTTGTGACCTCGAAACAAAGTTTAACAAGAATAGGTCTAACTTAGTCAAGCTAGCAGTGCGCTCTCTTCAAGATAGGTCTTCACTAGTTCGGAGAAATGCCGTAAAGCTTCTTTCAAAGTTATTGCTGACTCACCAGTTCAGTGCATTGCACGGCACACAATTAAGGTTGGAACATTGGGAGGCACGCTTGGAAGATGCGCAGCATCAACTTCAGCAAACTCTTGAAAACACGCGAGATGAATCAAGAGATAGCTTGGAAGACGCCATCGAAAAAAGCATAATGGATGATGATCATGATTCTTCTTCTAGCGAAATTGAAGAGGAGCAGGTCTCCCGAATTGAACGTGAGTCTGAGAATGTCAATACAACAAATTCGAATGCCATCTTCAAGATGAAGCTAACAATCCAATATTACAAAGATGCAATCGAGTTCATACGAATCCTTCACGCGGGTATCGACCAATCCTGTCAGCTTCTTTTTTCAAGAAACAAGAATGAAGTCCTTGAAGTTATGGACTTCTTTGTTTTGGCAGACGCATATGATATAGAACGCAGTCCCTTGGGGATTAAAAAGATGCTTCATTTGGTATGGATGAAAGGCTCTAATGATGAAGGGACGAGTATCGTATCGCATCTAATCTCAAGTTATAATCAACTCTTTTTGACGGCACCTGAAGGCTCGAACTTTAGAGAGCGAGCCGCATATATCGCTAAAAATTTGATAGGGTTAACTAAAAATGCTTCAGTAGCTGATTTGGCATCTTTAGAAAAGTTGTTAGGGTTAATTTATGACGGCAATTTTATTGATCAGGACGCTATTAATGTCTTATGGGCCATTTATAATAGTG
Organism: Lachancea cidri; assembly: GCA_030569995.1. Classification (NCBI taxonomy): domain Eukaryota; kingdom Fungi; phylum Ascomycota; class Saccharomycetes; order Saccharomycetales; family Saccharomycetaceae; genus Lachancea; species Lachancea cidri. The sequence goes on from JAJLUF010000193.1 coordinate 15,071, forward strand.
CAAGTGAGCAAGAAAAGGCATTCGAAATAGACCAAATTCATGGAGCTATTATTGTATTAGGTATGTTGTCACTAGCAAACCACGAAATTGCTATAAAGGGATTGGATTCTTTGTTAAGAGTCGGTTTAGGTGAACCGGGAAGGAAGGATCTGGTCCTTTCAAAATTCTCGTGTATTGCACTACAACGGATAGATTCTCAAGATAACGTCACAAGATCAACTCCAATCGCAAGAAGTGAGGAAGCAACTAGTAAGTTGTCCGCAAAAATCATTGAATACATTGAAGACCCTGATTACTTTCCCGCTTGCGAAGAGGCAATATCTGCATTATTTAGTATTTCATCCACTCCTGACCAGGTGTGTACAGAACTTATACGGGAGAAAACCATGATGACTTTCGGGCGCAAGGAAGGTGAAGAAAGATCCGCAAACCCATTCTCTCGAGAGGTTTCACTCGCACAATTGCTGTTTATTGTTGGTCAAGTCGCGATCAAAACTACTGTGCATTTGGAAAAATGCGAAGCAGAGTTTAAGAGGAGAAAGATTGAGGCAGAAACGAAGAAAAGCACTAGCGAAAAAAATCGTGAATCCAATAGTGAGGAGCAGCAACAAGAATTAGAAAT
>JAJLUF010000195.1:0-15242 GCA_030569995.1 Lachancea cidri
CAACGGAAGCCAAAGGTCACAAAAGTTGGTGATGTTGCGATTAATGTAAGTGGAGATGCTACCTTTTTATGGCAGAGAAAGCCTGAGTACAGAGTCGCCTTGAAAAACATTAATTTCAAAGCCAGAAAAGGTGAACTCACCTGTATAGTTGGGAGGGTAGGAAGTGGTAAAAGTGCTTTAATTCACAGTATCCTTGGAGATTTGTTCCGGGTTAAAGGATTCGCTACTGTTAATGGTAATATTGCGTATGTCTCTCAAGTTCCTTGGATTATGAATGGAACAGTTAAAGAAAATATCATATTCGGTCATAAGTACGACCCAGAATTCTATGCGAAGACAATTCGCGCATGTGCACTGACCGTTGATTTGTCAATATTACCCTTGGGGGACCAAACGCTAGTAGGTGAAAAGGGTATTTCTTTATCCGGTGGTCAAAAAGCACGTTTATCATTAGCAAGAGCTGTTTATGCAAGAGCTGACACGTATCTTCTTGATGATCCTTTAGCTGCTGTAGATGAACATGTCGCGAGGCATCTCGTCGATCACGTTCTGGGTCCGCATGGTTTGTTAAGTACGAAGGTAAAGGTTTTAGCAACAAACAAGATTTCAGTTCTATCAATTGCTGATTCTATTACGTTATTGGAAAATGGAGAAATTGTTCAACAAGGTTCTTTTGAGGAAGTTTGCAAAGATAAAGATTCTGCTCTTTCTAAACTTATTGCCGAGTACGGCAAGAAGGGTGACAAAAGCCATAAAGATGAAAGATCTTCTGTCGATGAAACCTTGGAAGAAAGCATTGATTTGCAAAAACTGGACGATGATATTTCTGTTACTGATTCCCGCAGTTTGAGAAGGGCAAGTAATGCTACTCTACGTAGCATTAGTTTTGGTGATGACGACCCACCTCAAAGAAAAGAACACCGCGAACAAGGTAAAGTGAAATGGAACATTTACATGGAATATGCTAAGGCATGTAATCCTAAACATGTTTGTGTGTTCTTAGTTTTTATCGTTTTGTCGATGTTCTTATCAGTCATGGGGAATGTCTGGCTAAAACATTGGTCTGAGGTCAATACCAAGTATGGATATAACCCTCACGTCGCAAAGTATTTGGGAACATATTTTGTTTTGGGTGTCGGTTCAGCCTTATCAACATTAATTCAAACGGTTATCCTATGGGTTTTCTGTACTATTCATGGTTCTAGGTATTTGCATGACTCTATGGCTAAGGCAGTTCTAAGAGCTCCGATGTCTTTCTTCGAGACAACACCAATTGGTAGAATTTTGAACAGGTTTTCAAATGATATTTACAAAGTGGATGAACTTTTGGGTAGAACTTTTTCGCAGTTTTTTGTGAACGTTGTCAAGGTTACATTCACCATAATCGTTATTTGCTACTCAACTTGGCAATTTATCTTGGTTATTCTTCCGCTGAGTATCCTTTATATTTATTACCAACAGTACTATTTGAGAACCTCCAGAGAACTACGTCGTTTAGATTCTGTTACAAGATCTCCAATATATGCACACTTCCAGGAATCATTAGGTGGCATTAGTACAATCAGAGGGTACAATCAACAAAAAAGGTTCATTCATATCAATCAAGCGCGTGTTGACAACAATATGAGTGCATATTATCCATCAGTTAATGCAAACCGTTGGTTGGCCTTTAGGTTAGAGTTTCTTGGTTCCATCATTATTTTGGGTGCTGCAACATTATCTGTATTCCGGTTGAAGCAGGGTACTTTAACGGCGGGAATGATTGGTCTGTCTTTAAGTTATGCTCTACAAATCACCCAGTCCTTGAACTGGATTGTAAGAATGACTGTAGAGGTTGAGACCAATATTGTTTCAGTCGAAAGAATAAAGGAATACTCAGAGCTCAAACCGGAAGCCCCTGCCATTATCGAATCGAACAGACCGGCACCTGGCTGGCCTGCGCGGGGTGATATTAAATTTGAAAATTACTCGACCCGTTATAGACCGGAGTTGGACTTGGTTTTGAGGAATATAAATGTTCACATCAATCCAAGAGAAAAAGTTGGTATTGTCGGCAGAACCGGTGCTGGAAAGTCTTCATTGACTTTAGCTCTTTTCCGCATTATTGAAGCAGTAGAAGGTCGTATTTTGATAGACGATCTGCCTACAGAGTCTATTGGTCTAACTGACCTAAGACATCACTTATCTATAATCCCACAAGATTCTCAAGTATTTGAAGGTACTGTAAGGGAAAACATTGATCCTACAAACGAATACAGTGACGATCAGATATGGCGTGCTTTAGAATTATCACACTTAAAAGATCATATTCTTGGTCTGGGTAATGACGGTTTAGAGACCATGTTGACGGAAGGCGGTAGCAATCTTTCAGTTGGCCAAAGGCAGCTGATGTGCTTGGCCAGAGCTTTGTTAATCCCATCAAAGATTCTTGTGCTAGACGAAGCCACAGCGGCAGTCGACGTGGAAACTGATTGCGTTATCCAGGAAACAATAAGGAGCGCATTCAAGGACCGTACAATTTTGACCATTGCGCACAGACTTAATACTATTATGGATAGCGATAGAATAATCGTACTTGATAAAGGTCAAATTGCTGAGTTTGATACACCTACTACTCTTTTGAAAGATCAGAATTCCTTGTTCTATTCTCTGTGCCAGGAAGCAGGATTGACTCAAAATTAGTAGCTATTCAAGCCTATTTACATATGTATGTATACACATATAGATATATAAGCGTTTACTTGATACAACGTTCGAAATTCGTGAGTACAGTAGGAAGGTAGCATAAGCAGCCAGCTAATCAATCGCATTCACAGGCCGTTACTTTTCATTTTAGGAAGAAAAGATGAATATACAGCGGTAGAAAAAGGCCCTTAGCGGAGAAGCAGTTCGATCAACACAAAAAAAATGCCGAAACATGGATGATTGAAACTGTAAAAAAAACTTCGTCACTCAAAAAGTCTGCCTAAATGGGGACATTTCCACATTTCCTTGATGCTTCAATAATTTGCAATAGCATCAACCGCGCTTCTTTGTTTGATGACGTTTAAATGGTTTCAAAGGCATTATAGTTCGGCATTTACCTCGGTCCACAACGTGTATTACGGCCTCTGACAGAAGCCCTGAGAAAGTGCAACACCATCTTATCAGTAACCTGTTTGAGTCCAGAATCCTTGACAATAACATGTAAGTGTAAGTCCCTTGCGGTTAAAGGTTATTTAACTATGTACTGGAAAAGAGTGAGTTGCATTTTGTCTGCAATTCTATTTTTTTGTCTCCGTTACCACACAACTGAATATCACGATTCATTGAGAGTCCCTTTAAAGTTGAAGTTGCTTTCTTTAAAAATGTGGAGAGTGGCGTAAAACGCTCGCGCTAGCAGTGCATGAGAGTGGAAGGGAAAGAAAAAAGGAGATCTAATGGTTGAATGACATAGCACAGAAATTTGGCCCAATTGTGACAAAAAAAAAAAAAAAAAAAAAAAAAAAAAAAAAAAAAAGAATCACACACGAAACTCATTGGAATTCGGTCGCGTATTGGGCTGCCTGATTTGCGTACGCATTAAGGGTATCGTTTTGTTGAGGTTCACTTGTGCGGCCATCGGAAGACTGTTGCTGTTGGTGCTGAGCTGCTTGGGCTGCTTGAGCTGCAGCAGTTGCAGCAGCTACTTGGTCATCAAAAGTGGCATTTGGATCAATTTGAGAGTTACCTATTTGATGGAAGTCTAGGATTTCGGAGTACATCATGACACGCCAAGTATCAACGGGGAGATCTGCATCATTGAAATGCCAATCGAATTTGGCATCAGCAACGGGTTCATCAGTAGGATCGTGATAAGGAGCCAAGTATGGATGTGCGAGCGCATCGGCGGCAGTTATTCTCTTCTTTGGGTCAAATACAAGCATCTTTTCTAATAAGTCGACAGCTTCTGGCTCAACGTTTTTGAAACGTTCTGTAAATGAAACTGGATCCCTGTGAGGGAGAGAAGTGACAAACTTGAGAGTATTTTCGGAACAAATAGTGTTGATGACATCCTCTGGAGGAGACCCAAGCAGATCCGTGATGATAGAAAACTGGTGAACGTGATCTTTACCAGGGAAGAGAGGCTTGCCCTCAATCATTTCTGCAAAAATGCATCCGGCAGACCATATGTCGACCTCCACGTCGTATTTTTGCCATGTTAGCATGATTTCTGGGGCACGGTAGTATCTAGTGGAAACATAGCCTGTCATTTGTGGATCCTGGATACGAGCGAGACCAAAATCGCAAATCTTGAGATCACAATTCTCGTTAATCAAGATGTTGCTTGGTTTCAGGTCTCTATGGATGACACCGGCAGAGTGAACATATTTGAGGCCGCGAAGGATCTGGTACAGGAAGTATTGCACAAATTGTTTTTCTAGAGGTCGCGTCTGGAGCAAACGATGCAGATCAGTACCTTGCAATTCAGTGACGAAATAGATATCTTCTAGGGGCGAGAGAAATATGTCCTCAAGGCAGATGAGATTCTCGTGTCTGAGGTGCTTTAGTAGCTTGAGTTCTCTATAAGTCCGTTTTGCCAATACGGCGGTAGAAAAAGGTTTCATGATTTTCTTTATTGCTACGGGCTGGTTGGTGTAAGTGTCAGTGGCGGAGCACACGAGCCCGAACGCTCCCATGCCGACAGGGTTGAGCTCAGTATACCTATTGGTGATCTCGAACACAGTTCCGAAGATCTGTGTTCTGATGAACTCTTCTTGTGTTGCCATGAAGGGTCAGTAAATAAGTTTTGGCGTTTTTAGTTTCGAGCGTTGTAGATGGAGGAGCAGCAGATTCAGTATTGTAAGAGAAATATAAATAGGGGGGGTGGTGGAGGAGGAGAAAGGAATGGAGGGCGGAGGCGGAGGCCGGCCGTAAGCCGTTAGCCGTAGGAAGTGCGGGTCACGTGCCCTTTCGTACATGTGTATATATGAAGTCGTGGTCACGTGCCACGCTTGTTCGTACATGTGTACACAAGCGGCCAGGGTCACGTGACAGTGACGTCGACATGTATCACGTGATACGTGCGTCTCCCCGCCGCCGCCGTACCACGTGCTGCCGTGCATGTACCCATACGGTATTTATGTTTTATCATCGAAAGCCAGTGTATGCCCAGCTAACATGATTTTCCCAACAAAAGGACATGTCCAGAAACTTCAAAACAAGCAATAAAAAAATACTAATTAACCAACAAACATACATGCTCATGCATCTCTTATCATGCGTACCCCTCTGTTCACACATGGATTGCTCACAGATCTCGCCCCCACATATCTTGCTCCGTCCCATCTATGTATTCTCTAGCTCCTTTCCTCATCATCCATCGTCTTATGGAATGCCCGTGTTACCCCGGCCGCAGCGCGGCTGACTTTCAGCTCTTCACTCAGGTACCTAGGCACCTACCTACCTACCTACCTACCACTCCGTCTCCAAAGAGGTCGAAGAATCCCAAGCTTCCCTACGCTCTCCAAGCTTCCTACGCTTTCCAAGATTTCCTACCATCAAGAATCGCAAAGTACCCACGCAACCCTCTAACAGCTCTTTCCTCCAGGAACATTTGCGGTCCTTGTTCTCCACATAACATCCTCGTGGTCACCTGATCACCTGTTCACATCATCGCGGATCGCAGATTACTGGTGTCCCCCCAACTCCCCTACCCCCCCAACCCTACTCCTGCTATCTATCCGTCTACGTGCCCCAAGAGACCATATCGGGTATACTGGCATTACCGGCCGCCCCGCTCGGAATTCGCTTAGACCGGACGCTAGACATGAAGGCTCGTATGCCCTCCGTGGACTTGTAGGCAGTAGAAGGCATCAGAAACGGTTCAACTCATACCACCCCGAGTTAGAAACTCCCGTAGCATGCTACCGGCGGCCCTTGGCTTACCGTCTCTGTGTTCTAATCGGGTAGCGCGTTTACCTCATGGTATGGTTTTCAGTCAGTTTCCAGTCCCAATACTCTCAAACGGTACGCAAACAAAACAAGCACAGCGCGGTCGCGGCCGCGGACTTTAGAAAAGTACGTAGGCCGGTTTTGGCCGCATACGTCGGGGTGTTTACTTTTCACGCTGCAAAGATTGGCCTCGACTCCTCCAAATTATACCAAAAATAGTAGCGTGGTCGAGGGGGAATGAAAATTTTTTTGGTGGCTGCCAAAATGTATATAAGCAGGGAGGCTCGAGAGTTTTGTTTCAGGATTCAACTTGTTTATTCTTCCCTTCTGTACAGATTTACATCTCCAGTCACTCGCTTACACATATTTAAAAATGCAATTCTCTACCGTCGCTACCGTCGCTGCTGCCGCCGCCGTTGTCTCCGCTTCTGCTAACACCACCACTGTTACCCAGAACTCTACCACTTTGGTTACCATCACTTCTTGTTCCGAGAACGCCTGTTCCGAGACCGTTTCTCCAGCTTTGGTTTCCACCGCTACTTTGACTGTCGATGACGTCATCACTGAGTACATCACCTGGTGCCCATTGACCGCCACCTCTGCCACCACCGCTGCCCCAGCTAAGACCAACGGTACTACCGCTGCTTCTTCCACCGCTTCCGTCACCTCTTACACTGGTGCTGCCGCTAAGGCTTTGCCAGTTGCTGGTGCTTTGGTTGCCGGTGCCGCCGCTTTGTTGTTGTAAGAAGGGTGTTTTCACGCATAACTCTATGTAGTTTGAAGATATCTCCTTTTTTTATAATAACAAATCGATATGTGGTAGTTTAATTTTGGACTTTTTTTTGTATTAAAATGCTGGACGATAGAAACACTAAACCCTACCGAGGTGAAATTTTTTTTTATATCTAGTGAGTGGTGAATGTTTGTTTTGTGTGTTTTGTTTTAGCGACGTTCGCTATTATTGTCAGTCGCACATATGCTAAGATGAAATAAATGGTGCTTTACTCTTTCCTTGCTGCTTTGTTGGTTATAACAATTTGTTTTCAAATAAAAAAGAAAATTGGAAAATTGAAAAAAAAGTTGGATGCGAATAATCGAAGTACGAACTATGCTACAGTTTGTTTTCGTTTGTTTTGTCACTCAACTCTACTTTTTTTTTTTTCTACTGTTATCATCTAACAGCTCAAGCTAATTGCTTTGTACCATTCAAAGACCTTCCCATGCTCCTTTTTGCGGTTTTCTGGGTTTGAAGGCTCTTAATTATTAATAACAATAATATGTTTTATTTATATATACATTTATTGGGTGTTTATAGTTCGTTAAAGATCAATTGATTTGATTGCATATCATGATTATAAATTTGTTTGATTTTTTCTTATTCCATTCTTTACGTAATGAAAAGATTGTCTCGCGTTTTTTCTCACTTTTACTTTGCTTGCAGCCGTTTGCACATTAGTAATCCGGTTGAAGCCTTATACAAAGCCAGACACAGCTTCAAAGACCCTGGGTCTTGAACTTTACCTATTCTTCCCTCTCATTCCTCCACTCTAGTAGTTTATCACATATTTATGGCGCGTTTGCAAGCCACTGGCGAGCAAATTTTCGACCCGATGGTTCCCGGCATCCTTCCATATGAAAACATGTATCAAGTACAAATCGGAGATAGGTTGTTCCGTTTGAGTGGTGCGTCGCTGAGCTCCGACGCTCCTAGCTATTTTACCGAGTATTTCAGTAAGAGGTGTAGGGCTAACCCTGATGGAGGTAACTCGCGCCCACTTGTTTCTGGCTCCATGTTATTCTCTCCGCCCGATGACTCTGATGACTCCGGCGATGTCTTGTTCATCGACCGTTCCCCTCATATCTTCGAGCTTATCTACCGGCATTTACAAGGCTATTTCATTCACATCCGCGATGAGGTTGAATACACGATGCTTTACGCGGACGCCATGTACTATAATCTGCCTAGACTGCGGGCGCTACTCAAGAACTCTGATTTCTACTATACTTGCATTGGCGGCGAATCTTTCCGAGTGCCCAAGAGTCTTTTCTGGCAGAAGGGCAATTTCCCAAATTACTTTGACCTCACTTACAGTGCCGAATACGCTGACGTAGAGCACGTTTTCATTTCCAAGAAGCTCATTCGTCCTCCGCCTCAATCCCCTCCTTTCGTGAATCGTTCTCCAGAGCTCTTCAAAGACGTTCTCGCAATGCTTTCCGGCGCATCTTTTAAACTTGATGACGAAAAACGTCAATCTCTGATCCAAGAATGCCGCTACTATAGGCTGCTTCATCTCGAGCAACGTTTGATCAAGTGCCAAATCAAGTGGAATCCCACATTACATTGCAAAGATATCATCCTGAACTTGGCTGACTTGAAGAAGACAGGTGTTTCCCTTCCGCCGCCTTCTCCTGCTTCGAAATGCCCTTCTTCTGATACCTTGTGCACGTCCTCACCAAAGTCTCCGTTGGAAGATACCGCGGCGTCACCTCCAGCAAAGAAAATGAAGCTTCAACAAGAGGAATGTGCCATGATAGCTTACCAACGCCCGTTTGTCGATAGCGAAGCATTTGTACTTGTATTTCAAATTGACATTCCCAATACCGCTATTCAGTTCAACAAGAAAACGAAGACAATCCATATATGTCTAGCTAATGAGGCAGCGCAGAAATTTGAAAAGGTTTTTGGCTCTTTGTTACTTGCTAATGGAATTGATATCAACTCATTTGTCCGTGACTTGCCACCTCCCCACAGCTCATCTCGCCTGCTCGCCCTGCCGGCTTGCATGTCCCTTTGCGCTTTTCAAGTAAATGGCGTCAAACTTCACAATATACGCACACTCGTAGAAGACCCGCAGTTCACAGTGCAAGTACTCGATTTGTCATCTAAGTACCCCGCAACCGTACCAGGACTGAAGATTCACTTGACAAGATCTCTATGGAAACTCGGTGTCATTCGGGGAGAATTGATGATGATCGCTCTTAAGGCTGAAGGTATATCAGGGCTTAGGGAATTGAACAAAACCGTAGAGTTTCTGTAATTCGAAATCACTTGATGTGGGTAGTGTATGAATTTTGTAATAATAACTGCATAACTGTTGCGTCGCGGAATCGAACCCCGAAAACAACATTTTGACCATATTCAGCATTTTTAGTTATAAAACATTTTGTATCCTATCTTAACAGGGGAATATCAGGCCATAATTTGGCCCCCTTCTTACTTCCCAGATAGCTAAAAAAAAATAGTTAAATCTCTTTGTAAAACGGTTCATCCTTATGCAGGGGAACTGCTGATCATCTCTGTATTGTTTCAAATTGACCAAATGTCCAGAGACACCGAAATGTCTCGGACGCAGAAAAACAAAATTTCCTGGTATACATGGATATTTAATGTACACGTGACACATTATTGTACTGTCATATTAATCATCAAAGTGATGTGTGATTGATAGACACTACCCACAACGATCGACATTTATACGAGATACACGTAATGCTTGATCAGCTTCCAGTAGAGATACTCGAGAAGGTGGCAGCTTTTTTGTCTCAGAATGATCGAGTTGCGGTAACGTACGTTTGTCATTCTCTATGGCGGAAAATCGTTCCATTATTATACAGAAACCTATATTTGAATGAAAGAAGCTATTGCGAAAGCGATGCTGACGCCACACTAGGTAACAATTGGTCAGTATTAAACTTTTCGCTACAGAGACCAAATGAAGCAGACGTGAAGTTTCAAATGCTTCTGGAAACCTTGCAAAATTCTCAATATCTCTGTACTTTAGTTCAAAGAGTTCACTGCACCTGGCACTTGAACCCAATAATATTGCGCCAACTTATCCTTTTATTGGAAAAGGAAGGTTTGAACCTGACACACTTTGATAATTATTTGCAATTAGACTTGGCCGAAGACGTCTCCAGAATGGGTACCAGGCTAATGTCCCTGGATCTTCCTCCACCTAGCATATTGCCAACCAAGAAGGTACGAAAGTCTTATCTGGAAAAGATGTCAAACTTGATGAAACCATACGTTTTGGATAATCTCACTACCCTCACAATTTATATAGATCCAACTTTTTTTTTTCCGAATTATAAACCGTTAAACAAGAAATTACGTATACGGGATCTCTGTTTGAGCTTAAGAGGAGATGGGTTCGAAACTCAAGCTTTTAAGATACCCCGTCTTTCCTATGCTGATATTTTTGAGCCGACAGTTCTAGAAAAACTTACCATCCTATCTTGGTATGAAGATTCCAAAGTTGATGTCTACAATGTTTTCCACTTATTCGAACTGTTAGATTTCACCAATATTCAAGAGCTGAGCTTGATGTCTATTTTCGCCAATGATGATTTTCTTAGAACTTGCATTATGCGATTTCATAGTTTGCGAAGATTGAAGTTAGATTATATGCTCGATTATCCAATACCTAAAAGCATTATAGAATTGCTGGAAAATTCTCCAGCAAGAAACTCACTTCATTACCTTGATTTGAGATTCGAAGAATTAGATCCCCCGCTTATCACTATTGATGAAGATGAGTTATCCTACTTTGAAATCAACCAGACTTGTAAATGTGACTTTTGCAGAGATGTTTTCCAAAACATCTTGTTTAAAAAGTACTTTCCTACCCAGTCATCTTTGGCCATCAAAGACTTCGAAGATCTGAATTCTCGACATGTGCTCATACAATTATTGAGGCTATATCCCATAATTCCATATGCACATTTCGTTGATACTTATCCCTGTGTTGCTTATCGCGCAAGGCGACTCGAAGATCTAGTCAAAAAATCCAATGAGTTATTAAATAAAGATTCGATATTTTACGACTATGAAGCGGACGATGACCCAGTAACTGAAGAAGATATGATAAGAATATATCATGCTCACATTCATTCCTTGCGACGTACTTATGATTACTTCTTGCAAAAGTTTCCAAACATCCAATTCTTAAATCTTAACGATGTTCCGACGAAGGTGGTGGACTTTGAAGGAGGTCAAAAATGTAACATGCCGATATTCTACAGTAGAAACTATAAAAGCAATCAAATTTATGAAGTCGTTCAGTTTGGGGAGGATTTTGGCATTTGAATCATCATAAAAACTTAAATAATTAGTGAATTTAAAGATATGGGGCTCATTAATGTTTTGATAATGAGAGGCCCTTCTGTCTTGGACGAATTTCTCTGAAAAATATTAAAGCTATCTTAATCTGAAGTAACATTAAAGAATAAACAATAGAAAATTGAGATGAACAATACGAATCCTATAGTTCACATACTATTCTAAATGGAACTAATCATCATTAAAAATTCATTTATCTTTCTATCCAAGATTATAATTAAATAATAAAAGATCGGATTATCTATCTTTAATCACGTGCATTTGTCTGTTTTCATTTCAAAAAGGTAAACATTCTGCAGACGGTAGAGGTCAATATAAATCACAGCAACAAATATTAACACCAGTGTAACGATTCAAGGCAAAGATGAACAATAGTTCGCCATTAAGGAAAAATCGGCACACGCTGGCTGACATTGGGAACAAAATAGTCAATTCGCCCCCAAAAAATGTTTTTAGGAGACTAGGAACATCGCCAATAAAAAAGTATTCCAATGATCTCGGGAAGCCACCAATGAGACTCTCACCTGTGAAAAGAAAGCCGCCTCAAGAAAACGTCATGAACTTTCAGACTACTCCTAAAAGACTGCGATCACCTAGATCGTTGAAAGAATTCACCCGAGAAGGGACTTTAAGTGTGGATAGGATAAACTTCAAGAATAGCGAGCACCCACAAATCAGCGCCACAGATTTCGTATTTCCTACATCTCCTGTTAGAGCAAAATTTAGCAACTCTATGAGCGTCGGTGGCGATGGGTCTCTAAGCAGAATAAGAGCACGATTTGGAGGAGGATTAAGATCTCCTCAAAAACATTCTCAAGAACTTTACGTTCAACCTTCTGAGAAGGTCCAACAAAATCTCATCACAAAGCTTATAGAGGATGATTCAAGTTCCTCTCCAAATAATGGAATGCTCGATGCAACAAGAATAAATACAACTATCAATTCGATGACAATGCACGAGAACGAAAACAATTTTAAAATCAGAAAGCCAAAGGCCATGATGAAAAGAAAAAGAGTTAAATTCAATCTAGCGGAGGAAGACAAAGATATCAAAAATGAGCTAGAAGAAATCAAGTCTCTTCTCACACACCTGATGAATCGTCAAGAACAACTCGAGCTTAAATTATCCACCTTACATGGTGCTAATATACCGAAAGAAGAATGATAATGTGAGCTACGTACATAGTCTATGCATATGATATGATATTCAATCAATTCCAGGTGTTTTGATCAAGGGGTATTCCCAATTTAGACTTTAGGACGTCCATAGTAGCGATGGCATCTTCTGAGCTGTCGTGTTCTCCACTCTGAATTCTCCTGCTCAGAACTTCAAATGCCAGATTTTTGAGAGACGATTTAAATTTGCCATTGGGATACAAAATTGCTGTATCTATTATCCTATGGTGTAAAATGCGGAGGACATTCAAATCATTCTCTAAGCCATGACCAACTAGAATACTGTTTCTGTTAATAAGTGATTTGCTCAGTACCTTCGACATTGTATCTTTGAAAGTTAAGGATTTCTCTTCTTCAATTGAATGAACACCACTAAACTCCGAGTTAAGATCAATTACTTTTCCGAACGGTTGTACTACCTCATCGAACAAGACCTGACTGCTGAAAAAATCTACTATCGTCAGCCTAATAAGTTCATACCCCAAAGAAGTGAATGCCATCTCACAATCGAGGGCTAAGACATTTTCCTCGCCGTCGTGGTTAGCCGTACTCTGAAATTCAGATATTTGAGACATAGCATGAAATGTTTCGGGCCGAAAAACATGATGTGACATAGTCTTACAGCCAAGGGCAAGGAACGATGGCGATGATGTGGTCTCACCGCAGCATGGATATTCTCCAACTTTAGTACTCCTATTAAACCGCCTTTTCTGGATGTGGTAACGGCAAGTCGCGGGCTTCATTATTTGATCTTTCCTGAACTTAGTACTGCACCGGATACAAGCAATATAAATAGGGTCTGTAGAATTAGAATCCCATTCAGTCTCCTCATTATTGCTCAAAAAGTACCCGTTTTCTAATAATTCTTTTTCTGCCACTAGAACAGCAGTAAGTTTTTCCATTGCTTGACTTTTAAGCAAGGCCACATTGCTTGGACTGTTCTTTCTCTGATTCCTTCCATTTACTTTTCCTAGTGAACCTCCGGACTTTGATAGATCCCGAAGTAGAACGCTAGCATTAAATCGATAGCTCTGTCCTGATGCGCTCTTCTTGGCAATATCTGCCTCAAGCTCGACAGCTCTCTTTTCAAGACTATGCGACGAACCCTTAAATTTCTTCAATGCATCGAATATTTTGTGCAAAACGTTGTATCTGAACTGGTAAGGAGCAGGTTGCGTCTTCAAATCAAGTGGGCGTAATGTTGGCATCAAAATTCACTAGCCAGTATATATTTAATATGCTTTGTGATCCTCATCGTGAGAAGGTTCTCATCTTTCTTTATGTGACGTTTTTACGTCACAAGTTTTTCACATTACTTTTCGTTTTACTTGAAAAAATTTTAGATGTGATGAGATGAGATGAGCTATTACTGCATTCAACAGCGTCTTCAGCGAATCCAAAGTATTAAAAAAATTGACGATTGCACTTGATAATGCCTGAAAATTATTTTAATCTCGATTTGAATGCTTGTGAGGAGAGGTTTCACACCTATAATGCCCATTTTCCTGCAAAGCAACTAAAATTTTACTATAGATTCAAAGAAGAAGCACAAACAGAAAGACATTTATCAGTTTTGGCTGATAATGCACTAGATCCTGAACATACTGTGGCTTATATGTACATTTACAAACCAATATTTTTGGAAGTGGTATCAAGATGGATTTCCACAGAAGACATTACAAGATGCGTTGACATAACTAGTGCGATGGGAAGAATAATTGCATTTTGCCCCGAAGCGAAATCTTTGACGGAGGTTTTCTTCGAGAAGTATCATGAGCATCTAAACTTGATTTTACAAGCTTATAAATCACAAACAGAACAAACTTTGCACCAGATCCTTTTGGCATATCACAGATTTTTGTATGAAGATAGGTATCGCTTTATCAAATATGTGAATCCAGAGGTCCTATATTTACTGTTGGATGGAAGTTTCTCGAATAAGAGCATCAAATACTTGTCTGCGAAAGTGTTATCGATGCATTTGAATATGGCAGAACAAGCAACAAATGAAATGATCAGCAAATATACTTCAAATATGAATTCACTTGTTGCCCCGTATGAAGGAGAGGATGAGGCTGACTACACATTTTTGGAGTTGAACGAAGCTAAAAGATGTTCAAAGATTTGCGAATTACCAACTGTTGCCGAGGATAATTCCAAAGATAAAAGTAAGAACACTTACCATATCGGGCCAAATACTTTGAGTAAATATGTCGTGTCTGTGCACGGTGTTTTGATTGCTAAAGTTAATCCTGCCAGTAATGATGACAACAGCATTGCGAAAATGAGCTTGGTTCCTACTGAAAAATCTGTAGAAGCTATAAGTCAATTGGCTAAATGTATTCAAATGGCTAAGCCAGTACTTATTTATGGGAAAGCAGGCTCAGGGAAGACATTTTTGATTGAGGAATTAAGTAAGATGATGGGTTGTCATGATTCCATGATTAAAATTCACCTAGGCGAGCAAACTGATGCGAAGCTACTACTGGGTACCTACACTTCTGGTGAGTTACCCGGTACCTTTGAGTGGAGATCTGGTGTACTCACGACAGCTGTGAGAGAAGGTAGATGGGTTCTTATCGAAGACATCGACAAGGCCCCGACAGAAGTACTGTCCGTTTTGCTAACACTATTAGAAAAGCATGAATTAACTATACCATCTAGAGGGGAAACCGTCAAAGCAGAAAATGGTTTCCAACTGATAGCAACTATAAGGACTTCAGAGGATGGTCATAGAAAATACGGCGAGAAAGCTGCAGTTTTACCGGATCTTATCGGGATGAGGCTATGGAAAAACGTACCTTTAGATGAGCCTAGCGAAAAAGACCTGGTCACTATCTTGTGTGCAAAATATCCTCTTCTCTCAAACCTTATACCCAAATTCATTAAGACATATAACTCGGTGAAGGAAATATACTCCCATCCTCAATTCATCTCTCTTAATAGAGGTGTCCACCCAAGAGCTGTTACGGTAAGGGACTTAGTAAAGCTTTGTGGTAGGGTTCAAAAATTGTTCTGCGCTAATAACATTCAC
>JAJLUF010000196.1:0-15082 GCA_030569995.1 Lachancea cidri
AAAATGTTGCAAAAATATAGAGATGCAGACTTTGGTAGATGTCCCCGTGTTTATTGTAACTTCCAACCCTTGCTACCTGTCGGATTACATGATGTCCCGGGCATAGACTGTGTGAAACTATATTGCCCCTGCTGTGAGGATTTGTACATCCCTAAGTCCTCGAGACACAACTCCATAGATGGAGCTTACTTTGGGACCAGTTTTCCAGGAATGTTCCTCCAAGCATTCCCGGAGATGGTGCCTAAGCATCCAGTAAAGCGCTACGTTCCTAGAATATTCGGTTTTGAGCTACATAAGCAAGCTCAGCTCGCGCGTTGGCAGGAATTACAAAGGCTGGAGTTGGAGAAGAAACTATCGAACAGGGGTATCGACCTTTCGGGGTACGGTGGGTACAAAAAGTAATGTTTTCGATCCTCTGGAAGAACGGCAATGCTTATCAGAGCCATGTCGAGGAGGTGGTTTGACCGCGGATTTTTCTATATTGCTGTTAATTCATTACAATGACCGATTCTCATTTCCATAATCTAGTTTAGAAAATTTATAAGGCTAGTCGTTGGCTGGGATGGATCTTAGAACTCGCGTTATAGAGTGTCTCTTTCCCATCTACGAATGGATTTTAAGTGTCAGACGTTACTACGAAATTTATGATTGAAGCAAGCTACACTACAAATTCGACTAGCTTAGTTGCAAATACAACACTAAGGACTACATAAAATCCACGTAATGCTATTAAAGTTACTAATAGTGGCAAAAATTGCAAAGCTGAGAGTAGCGCTTCCGATATGAGAAGAGGACGGACGCTCGATGCAGTTAGGGCAAAAGCTGTAAAATTCGGTTTCCGCTCTCGCAGTAAAAACACAATACACGACATTTGTAAAGCTGAAACACACTACAAAGACGTCTAATCTAAATCAAATACTAAATAGCTCAATAATATCACACTGCACTCAATGCTTACCAAATTAAACTTGTTCGTATAGAAGAAGGCAGTTTCACTTATTTGTAATCACCGCAGACGTCTTATATAGGACACCCACTTTCCGTTCCGCCCAATATATTTCACTGAGATGCTATAAGTTCTCATTTTAATAAGTCACTAACGTTAGAGTTCCTTTCAAGGATAAATATGAAAGGAGATAGCGTGGCACTGTTCCGTATCATTGGAATGACATGTGGAGCCTGTGTGGCCACGGTTGAGGGTCAGGTGAAAGCAGTTGATGGTGTCGATGAGGTTCTTGTGTCACTGGTCACAGAGGAGTGTCACATTACATTTGACTCGACAAAGACTAGTTTAGAGGATTTAAAAGATACAATTATGGATTGTGGATTTGAAGCAAGTCTCATTGAATCAAATGTTCCTGATGGCAATCAAACTGCGCTTTTATCGGTTACCGGGATGACATGCGGTGCTTGCTCTGCTTCTATTACAAAACAGCTGAGTGCTGTACCGGGAGTTGAGGACGTTACAGTGGCTCTTATAACTGAAGAGTGTAGTGTTGTCTACAACCCTGCTTCTGTCACAGCTGAACAGCTGAAAGAAGCAATCGAAGATTGTGGATTTGGGGCCGAAATTTTGCAGGAAGACGTTCAGAAACAATTTCAGCACCTTAAAAAGACCACTTTGAAGGTATTTGGTCTCACAACTAGTGCATACACATCTGACATAGAATCTGAGCTTTCTCTGGAGCCAGGTGTACACTCGGTGGTATTTTCGCTTGCAACAGAGGAGGCTTCCATAGAGTATGACCCAGCAGTAATAGGAATTCGTGGAATAGTTTCCAAGATAGAGGATTGTGGTTTCGAGGCAATGGTATCAAGTACAATTGACAATTCTACACAGGTGAAGCTTCTGGCAAGGACTCGTGAAATTCGCTTCTGGAAACGTACTTGTCTTTCCTCCGGTATTTGCGTACTTTTACTAATGTTCGTCTATAAACTTGTTCCCATGTGGCTCCCCTCGGTACGGAATCGTTTCATTTACACTCAAACTTTCATTCCAGGGTTATTTTACCGTGACATTATTGGCCTCATAATAACAACATATGTGCTATTCTATGTTGGTTCGCATTTCTTCAAGGCAGCATGGAAATCCTTCAGGCATGGCTCGGGATCAATGGATACATTTATTTGCATTTCTACGTCGTGTGCATATGCATTTTCCTTATATTCACTCGGAATGAACATTTACAGACGCTCTGAAAAGATGCCTAATGTAACGTTTGATGCATCAGCAATGTTGATCAGTTTTATATCGATTGGGAAACTGCTTGAGAATAAAGCTAAGTCTAGGACAAATACCGCGCTTTCGAAACTAATTTCCCTGACACCATCCACATGCACTATTATAGAAAATGCCACTGCAAAGGAAATATCGGTGGATCTTCTACAGGTGGGGGATATCGTGGAAATGAAGCCAGGTGCAAAAATCCCCACAGACGGCATTGTGACTGATGGACAAAGCGATGTGGACGAATCGCTAATAACAGGAGAATCTTTACTGGTGGCCAAGTTTCCTGGCTCCTCTGTGGTCGGAGGTTCTATTAATGGCCCCGGTATTTTTAAGTTCAAAGCAACTAGGGTGGGAGAAGACACTAAATTGGCCAATATCATCCAAACCATGAAACAAGCTCAATTAAGCAAAGCCCCCATGCAACAGTACGCCGATTATCTAGCGTCGAAGTTTGTTCCCTTCATACTAATTTTGGCATTATTGACATTTATTACTTGGCTCATCATCTCACATGTCATGGTCAATCCACCTTCTATCTTCAACAATCCGAATGGAAAGTTTTTCGTCTGTCTTCAAATTTCGATTTCAGTAGTTGTAGTGGCATGTCCGTGTGCTCTCGGACTTGCTGCGCCTACAGCAATTATGGTTGGAACAGGAGTTGGTGCTCGTCATGGTGTCTTAATCAAAGGGGGTGATATTCTTGAAAAGTGCAATTCCCTTGATATATTTCTGTTTGACAAGACTGGAACATTAACAACTGGTCATATGACGGTTGAGAGATTCATAAAAACAGAAGATAACCATGAACTGACTACGGAGGAGGTACTATGTATACATGCCGCCGAGTCTCTCAGTGAGCACCCAGTGGGAAAAGCTATTTTCGAGTATACTGATGAACTTCTCACTGACGTAAAGAGAAAGGTGAAGATCATTAAAAGTGAAATCATTGTCGGAGGGGGGCTCGTGTGCATATGTGAGTTGGACGATTTTCAATATAAAGTCGTTATCGGTAATAGAATTGCTGTGACAGATATTAAATCGGAGTCGGTGTCAAGCAAAACTACGGCTTGTGTTCAGATCAATGATAGGATGCTCGGAACTTTTGAAATAATGGACTATGTGAAGAAGGATGCCAGTGAAGCAATTCAATATTTGATATCAAAAGGTTATCGTGTGTGCATGGTCACGGGTGACAATCATAGATCTGCAATGAAGGTTGCTCAAGAAGTTGGAATTGAAGCTAATAATGTTTACAGTGAGGTCACCCCTCAGCAAAAAAACGATATAGTTCTTGAGCTCCAAGACGGGGGCCGTAAAAATGTCGCTTTCATAGGTGACGGGATTAACGACTCTCCTGCTTTAGTTACCAGTGATTTGGGATTTTCTATATCAACAGGTACCGATATAGCTATGGAAGCTGCTGACATCATTATCTTGGACAGTTCAGATCCTAAGAGAGCATCGTTGGAGAGTTTAATATTTGCGTTGGATATCGCGCAGGCTACATTCCGCCGTGTAAAACTTAACTTTTTTTGGGCTATTTGTTACAACATGTTCATGCTTCCAATTTCAATGGGTGCTCTAGTCCCTTGGGGAATTACTTTAAGCCCAATTGTTGCTGGAGCTTCGATGGCCGCAAGCTCTGTCAGCGTGGTTGGGAGCTCACTTCTGCTAAATAGATGGCAGCCACCTAAAATTCATAAAAAGGTTAATTCCTCACGAAGTTCAAGCTGGTTTAGGAGGCTTTTCAGTCAAGAGCCAAAAAGCGAAGACATTGAGCTACAAATGAGGTTGATCAGACAGGCTGACAACGAATCAAATGAAAGTCTCAATAAATAAAAGTTGATTAATACATATATAAAAATTGGGTAGATAATAAGGGGAAGCATTGATAAGATTATATATCGCTTAATATTGTGAAAGAAAATGAATCAAATACTTAAGCGCCGATGAGGATACTTGATTGTGTTTTCAAAGATCACTAACGAGATGTAAACACTCCACGAAAATTAGGTAAAGACAGCGACTTCCAATTCAAGAAATGTTAGATAAAAGAAATGAGAGCTGGAGTAATATGAAGGTTGAAAAGACATTTGGTGCGTCTTCGGGCAGCAAAGTGTGCTTCAGTCAAGTTGATGATACAGTGGCATACGCTGTTAGTGGCGGCGTCGTAGTGACAACTGTGATTAATATGGAAAATGGGAATATTCGCTATGAAAGCACTCAGCAGAGGTTTTTCTGCGCATCATCGAAAGGTCAGAACAATAAATTGATATATCAGCCTTCTCCAAGAGATTCACTCGGTCTGCTAAAGCCTGCTCAAAGTATCCTTCTCAAAACGGATGCGTCTTTTAATGAGGATGAGCTTGATAAATGCCAAACTCAACTCAATTCAGACTTGATACCAACACAAATGAATTCATCAAGAATCAAAAAGAAAACAAACATTATTTCATGCCTGAGTTTATCGCCAGATAAAAAATATCTTGTCGTCGGTGAAACAGGTCATCAGCCGCGCATCCTTGTATACTCTCTGGCGCCTGACTCCAACGAGTTTCCTATATTCGCCATATATCAGCATTCTTTTGGCTTAGCCAATTTGAAATTCAATTCAAAAGATTCGACCATATTTTCCAGTTTGGGTTCGCCAAATGATGGTTTTCTACATATTTGGAAATTACAAAGTAACACGGTTCATCTTTTGGGAAGTAATAAGAATACCTCGATTGTGTACGATGTCGTTTGGCTAAATCAAAGCCTTATTACATATGGCGTTAGACATCTTAAGGTTTGGACGCCTATACTAGATGACAATCCTCCGCGCGTAGAGACGGGAGATTCGAGGTCCAAAAAGACTGTTAAGGGAAATAATGTTGTTCTTGGACAGCTGATATCTGCAACTTTCACTAATGCTGCATGCTTGAACAATAAATTGTTACTTTTAGCTGATACTAACCAAATTGTGGTTTACGAGCCAGGACGCCAGCTGACTTACTTCAACTTAAGTGAATATGGCTATTATGGAGTTGATCATATCGTCATTTGTGAAGAGACACACAAACTGTGGGCCGCACAAGGTAAGGTAGTCTTAGATTTAGATCTAACTGATGTTCTTGAAAAGCAGCAAGTAATCAAGGCAGTGAAAGGAAATGTATATCTTAGCAGCGACAACTCACCATTAAAACAAAGTCCGCATCGCATAAATGCCTTAACTGAGACGGTCTCCGTAGATTCTGAAAACGGATTTGCCACATTAACGAGCCTTTCCAATTCACATTTATTATATTTCGCGAGAAATGGTGAAATAGGTGTACTCGCTGAAGACCATTCAAAGACTTGCATTATTAGTCCGATGCTAAGTAAAATTAACGGCGTCAAACGGTGCTCTAATGGTCAGATTTTTATGTGGTCAGAAAGTGGACAATGCAAGATGTTGAATGAGCAGTCATTGAAATTAGAAAATTTTAAGATGGTACCAAAGGTAGACACATCAATGGGCTACTTCGAAAATTGTCAGGTAACTGCCATGGATCACTTTTTAGGTGTCAATGGTCGAGCAAGTACGGCGATAGGGAATAGAGACGGTTACCTATTGATCTATGAAGGCATCGAAGATGACCTTTATCCAATATTCCAAACAAGAGCCCATACATCTATTGTGAATGATCTGACTTATTTGAAAGTCGTGGCACCTGAATCAAGCGCTGAAGTGATCATTACGATTAGTAGAGATTCTACAATTCAAGCATTTGTGAATCTCGGTAGCGTTGAAGGTTGGAGACTCTCTGAAACGATAGTAGAGAACCGGGGAAATGTAAGTTTCATGCAGAAATTGAATAACCATTTGTATGTGGCATTCAGCGATAGAAGCATTATAGTGTATCGTTTCAAATTAACAAATGGCGAACTACTCATAAGCAAGGTGAAATCGATAGCATTAAAGTCGTCACCAGTTGCGATGTTTGCGGCATCCAGTTTTTTGGTTGTAACAACAAGTGATAAACACCTTATAGTATTTGACCTCCTGAAGGATTATGAAATCTCAAGAATTATGAGAGTCTTTGACGAGCAATCTGATGCAATTCTAGTGAACAAACTTTGCGTTATTTATGATTCTAATGGCCCCACGGAAATAATTTGTTCCTCATCATTTGATAAAACGCTGCGCTGTTACAGCTATCCTTCCGGAAAGCTTTTGAAAGAATTCGTTGGTCAGTCGGCTACCATAATCGGGCTTTGCATCCTTGATTCACAAAAATTATTATCGGCATCAATAAACGGCTGCGTTTTCATTATGTCTCCGAGAGTGGATGACACTGTCCACTATTCCACCGAAAGCGACTTAAACGAGAAACCGTCTCCACAGCTTAAATCCAAACTGCCAACGATCGTAACTCGCAAAGTAAAGAAGACTGACAGAGCATCAATAACTACCAATCTCTCTCCCTCTACACCAAAATCACGGGCGCATATTTCTCCAGTAAGGTTTCAGCCTGTTTCGCCTCTTTCTCCAGTCGCATCGCGTTTTACCTGCTCCTCACCTTTGTACTCTAAAAGAGCAAGTGAAATGCAGAAAACAGGCCAAATTGCCGGTACTCAGCCAGAGACCACTAATCAGGTTATGGTTTCGTTAGAAAGGCAATTAAGAGATTTTCGCATCAACGTTTTCTCATCCACATCAAAAGATGGCCAGGCATACAAGGAATTGACAAAAGAGATAAAGCTCTTGTATCGGATGATCGAGCCATATGACCAATTACTTGAACGCTACAGCGAAGAGCTTCTCAATTTAGTCCAGACTAAGCAGAAAGAAGACAAAATCTAATCATAGGTTACGGCTCAAATGCATCAGTAGCGAAAGGGGTATTAGGACACTCTTTGTCATTGTTAGGGCCATCTTGCTTTCATGCTAAGGCAAGTACGCGAGATGCATATCAAAGCGATCAAGATGAGGTGGTTGACCGGTGGAGTCAACTATAGTTATTTGCTTTCGAGCCAGGACAAAGCAACTTCTTGGCTGATAGATCCTGCCGAGCCCTTAGAGGTTATTCCAGAGCTGAAGAAGGAAGAGTTGATGAGCATACATGCAATAGTTAACACCCACCACCATTACGACCACTCTGGTGGCAATTTAGCAATCCAAGCTGCACTCAAAAAAGATGGCAATTCTCCCGTAGCGGTCATTTGTGGTAGTCGCACCTCTCCCGGAGCAACAGACATTCCCGACCATTTACAAGAATACGCGCTTGGGAACTTGAAAATCAAGTGTATCAGAACTCCCTGTCATACTCAAGACTCTGTGTGCTATTTTGTGAAGGATGCCGACACGGGCGAGCAATGCATATTCACTGGTGACACGCTTTTTACTGCGGGATGTGGCAGGTTTTTCGAAGGCAGTGGCCAAGAGATGGACCAGGCGCTGAATAGGCGGATTTTGGATGGAGTAGGCGAACCCAATTGGGACACTACCAAAGTTTTCCCCGGTCATGAATACACCAAGAGTAATGTCGATTTTGTTCGTCGCCTCATCTATAAGAACCCAGGCGACAACGCCGCTCTTGACAAACTCGAAAACTTTTGTGAAAAAAACCAAGTGACTACGGGTCGTTTCACTCTCAAGGATGAACTCGACTACAACCCATTCATGAGACTCGACGACCCTACAGTTAGAGATGCAGTGGGCGACAGCGAGGGCTCCATGTCGAGAGCCCGCGTCATGGATAAGCTCCGCAAAATGAAAAACTCTATGTAACCACATCTATTTATTTGCTTTGAAAGAATGTTCAAAACACCACAGACAATTTGGCCCAGCTATATCTTTCGAAGCTAGTCAAATCGAAACTCAAAGAGTTTCCAATTAAGGTCTCTGGCAGAATTAACTCTATGTCGCTCCGCTGTCCACGCTCCCAGCGCCATTGATTAGTGGCATAGGAAGTTCTATTTGTTTCGGAGCTATTAAAATAGATTCCCAGAGAATTAAGAAAGAAGAGAGATGATTACATTACTAAGGAATAATACCGTTTTTATAGTAAAAATTACGAAGAAAATTTTTTGAAGATAAAGTCACGTGGTATATTAGCACGTGACTTTGTATTTACGTTAAGTATGACTTTAATATTATAAAGGGGTTTTATTAAAGGGAACACCTTCATTAACAACTCTGTAAGAATTGGAACTACAGTTAAGATCATCTCAACCATGTCTGACAAGGAGACTGTATCCAAAGAAGAAGTAGACGAGGTATCCCTGGATGAAGGTGTCAAAGGAGATGAAGAAAAAGCTTCAAGTAAGCCTGTTGATGCCGTAATTGAAGAGACAACTATAGAGCAAGAAGTGACAATTGTTCCCAAGGTAGAATTGGTCGAGAAATCAGACGGCGACGCCGAGAAAGATTCAGAGAGTAGTGATGAGGCAAAACCAGAGGCTACAAGCAAAGCTGCTACAGATAACGCTGACGAACCTGAGGAGGATCGCCCACCACTGCCGGTGAGGAAGTCCACCAACGAGGTCCCCAAAACGAAGGAGGCCAATCCGAAGGAGGCCAATCCGATTTTGGGACAACTGAGAGAAGCGTTTCCAAGCGTAGAGGAGAAATACGTTAAAGCCGTCCTCATCGCATCGCAAGGAGCGTTGGATCCAGCCTTTAACGCACTTCTTTTTCTATCAGACCCTAGTTTCGAGGCAGAAGCCGCTGTGCCTGTCGTACAGCCTGCCCCCAAAGCCGACTCCCATCGCTCCCTTACACAAGTTGAGCAGGATGAGCTGCTCGCTAGAAAGCTTGATGAGCAGTTCAACAAGGCCAGGCACGGTCGCCATCACATTGACAATGAGCGTGTTGCGCGCGAGAAGCGTATCCAAAAACGCCAGAAGGCTTACGAGAGGCGAACAGCCGAAAAGGGCGCACCTCCTCCAGGAAATGATCGTTATTACGAAGACTACGAAGACGACGACGATTTCCTGAGTCAGTTTGTCGATAAAGACCTTCCAGAGCTACGTGAGAAAGTCGGGCGCCAAGTGCAAGAGACCAGCAAACGTGTAAACGACTGGATCAGTGGATTCAAGAAAAATTGGTCTCAGGAACAACAACCCGATGAGAACGAGCCTGTGAGGCCCGTGGGCAGAACTGCTCGCTTCAATTCGTTCGGCGCACAAGTTGGTGAAGACTCTGTGGAATCTGCTAATAAGCTCGCCAGCCACGGAATCTCACTACACGACTACGAATCGGGGGACAGTGACGGTGGCGATGAGGATATCCCACCTCAATTGCCCACGCGCAGCAGGGAAAAAGAAGTGGTACCTGAGACCACCTATATCGACACTCCCGACGTTGCAACTCGGAAGAAGTGGCAACCACTACCTCCAGAACCTGTCAATGTTTCCCCTAGCAAGGCTCCTTCTGCAGTCGGTTCCAAGAAGCAAACGAAGAAGAATCCCGACGAAGACGAGTTTCTCATCAATAGCGATGATGAGATGTAATGCACGTATAATAAACGAAATCAACTATTATAGCTTTTAGTCATATTCCCATCAGAGTGTCAAGTATCTTCAATTGAAATAAATTTTCAGATAATGTAGATAAGATTTGAGATAAACTCATCATGTAGGAAAGGTAATAAGATTCGTTACTAACGGTGTCAACTCATATGAGCAGAACGTAAACTTACGTTCGCACGATATATGAGCATTGAAGATGTTCATCTTTTCTGAAGAATGAAATTCAATCATAATCGAGAAGCTACATGCTAATCTTGAAACAAAACATCATAATTGTGGTGAATTAATACCTAAAGGCTAATAGAATAATGCTATATTATCCAAAAGAATCAAAAAAATTTTCGAATCGTAGCCGGGTAATACTTCGTACATAGTTAGGGCGTATCGGAGGTAGCCGGATTTAGCATAAATAATGGTGTTAACTCCGATCTCTTGAGTTTCAGCCGAAATTGCTTGCCGTGAATGAGTGAACCTTTGGCATGGATATGTTAGCGAGATAGGCTTATCTTCCAAATTTGAACACGTTGTTTTACTATGATATAGTTTTAGTGTATTCGTATTTGGTGATGTCCTATTACCCTCCTGAAAAGTTAACACGCTTTTTTTTATTCTCTTCAAAAAGACGAAGGGAGTTACATTGTTCATTGCCACCGATACATATAGATCTAAGGAGCAGAGTAAAAGGTTGATGACGGAACCTCAGAGTATTATCACACAGGTTAGCGCTTCTCAGGATCCCATACCTGTGATGCAAGAGCAGAGTGAGGATTTCCTTGACGATGACTCACTTATTCATTTAAACATCCAGGAAAATCACTATTACATTACACGGGACCAATTGATGTCGCTTCCAGAGTCGCTACTGCTATGTCTCTTTCCATCCGGTGTTTTTATGGACCGAATGGGTGAGATTATCACGAATCTGACGTCGCAGGACGAGGTCTACATTGGGAACTTCCCCGCAGACTGTTTTGAGTATATCATGGAGACCTACGTGCAGGCGCAGGAGGACCTGGTAAACTACCCTGTGGACAGCGTTTTTTATAGAGGACATAACGCACACAAGGAGCAATCGCGCTTTTTCAGCTTCGCATCGCCTGCACCAACCGCGTCGAGCGAGGCAGAAATATTGCACGAAAAACCTACGATCATTGTGTTGCGTGAAGATCTTGATTACTACTGTGTTCCACAACCAACGCTTTCGTACCCTACGAATGCGTCAGAAGAACTCAAGAACGATCTCCTCAGTGAGCTGATGGTTCAGGTCAAGTTGGCTGCAGGCAGCTACTTGTCGGCCGAGCGTGGCGTATTTCAAGGTCTAAGGAGCTCCAACAGATTAAGGAGGCCAGCCAAGGGTCAATCTGTGGGGAAACTGGGACCGGCAGAGCAGCATCTAATGGATATGCTTTGCTCTTCTGGATTCCACGATTCATCCATGTGGGGAAATCGCGCACAAGAGCAAGGCAAAACCGTAATTAGCTCTCTTTCACTATGCCGTTTGGCTAACGAAACTACTCAGGAATTTAGAGACAAGTTCGAGGAAGCAAAACGTAAATACGAGCAAGAGCAGAAAAGCAGGGTTTCAATGGAGCCTCTGACGCCCTCGAACTCGTATTTATCACCAACTCCATCCCAAACAGAGCACAAGCGCAAGTCCAGATTATCTGCGATTGCTGATAATGTGCGCTCCCGTTCCGCGTCGCGGAACAGATCCACCTCTACGAATAGAACTGACCAAAACAATCCAACGCTTTACGAACTCGTGCCAAAACCAAACATCAACTCCAAGCTGCTTTTGTTTTGGAAAAAACCCGCTCGTAAGTGTTGGTGGGGTGAAGAAGACGTTGACCTAGAATTCGACCTTCGCTGCGTGTACAATTCTGAGGCACAGGAACTGTCGCTTCAAAATTCCGGTAAAACTGTGCGTGTCAAAATTCCTGTGAAACTTCACATCCGAAGAGTGTGGACGCTCGAACTAAGTGTCGTAGGCGTAGAGTAACTGTGTGTGCAAACCAAGAAATTTCTTTTATTGTACATGCTACGCCGCTTGTGCTGTTACTTTGTATGATTTCATAGCCTCATAAATGTTAATAGTCATAGCAAACAAGGTCGTATTGACCTTTTGAGGATAAAGCAATATCATTGCCTCGTGATTTTCCTAACGGCCTGATTGTATTTTTTTCAGTTTTTTTTTTTAGCCATGTGCTTTCCATTCTTTATAAAGAGCGAAAAAGCATCGGGTGATTGCGCATTGTGCTTTTCTCATATGAACAAGGAATAAGCAGTAAAATGGTGGAACTATTGAACTTTATTAGCTTCAGTTGGTTGATTCTTAGACACGTATACCAAACCATACGGCTATTGTTATGTGTTCTTGCCCTCATGCTTCTGGGGCCTTTGATTTTGCTATACCTGTACGATGCTGGACTATATGCATGGAGGCTGGTAATCACACGGAAGTCGCAGGTAGATGAAAGTTCGGATCAGAGTGAAACGTTTCTAGACCTATTGAGTTCGGATACAGATACCATCGCAGCGACCGTGGAGGCTGTGTTTGACAGCGACTCCGACACCACTAGCCACGGCGATGAGATCGACGATGTTTTGATCGGGAAACAGGATTCAAGCTCGACGTTGGCCCAGAACGAGCCCCGGGTGCTTCCGTTCGCCGGCTCCTACACACGGTTAACTGATCTGATAGCAGTGACGTATTCTACTGGGTCTGATTCAAGCAGAATGGACAACTATGAGCACGAGGTAAAGCTGATCTCCAGCACGGCTTAAATACATGCCTTCATAAATCGCGGCACAAAGCCCGCGTCTTGATGCTCGTCCCAAACCACAAATCCCAGCTACTTCTGGCTTTGGGATAGGCTACAAGTGGTTTTAATATTCAACGGGGAGAAAATTATTATGCAGGTCATATGTATTATACTCGTCTAGTTCATCAAGCTCCCTATAGCTAGCTATTTTATTCAATTTATGCGTCGATACAATTAAACAAGAACAGTACCCGTGAGTGGTTCGTAGAGCACTTACTAGTGCTCATAAAAGCTCCAAGAGGATCACTTGAGGAGGGTTTTTTTGTTTTGTATTGTGAGCTGTGTCTCAGCTAAATAAGGATCAATGTGCACTGTTTAAGTCACGTGCTCAAACAAGTTGCTAATACTTTAAAAAATTTCAATCCACAATGGGCCTCTATAACTTCTACAACGAGCAAGTATAATGTCCGGTAGATTTGGAATTCCAGGTGCTCAGGCACCAGCCAAGAAGCAATCTAAGTTTGAACAATTCAGACAGACACCAGCATACCCAATCTTGGTGAATGTGAGCCTTTTCATTACAGGCGTGGCGTTCATCCAGTCACCATTGATGGACATGTTGGCACCTCAATTGTAAATATGGCAAGAGTGTGTTTCAGTATCACAATAGAGATTAGCGTGGTATTATAGCCAAGAACAGTACATAGGAGTCAGAGCTGTTCATATTGGTTGCGGCTCATTATTTGTAAGTAGGCAAAATTTTAAGTAAGGCTTTTTAATAAAGTTTCAGTTTTAAAGAGAAGGTCTACTTTAAGTACTGATAAGACTCAGCAACATGCTAGTGTTGCGTTAAAAAAGGTTTTCGTTATGGCGCAATGGAGCTTTCGTTGCTCCGAATTAGAAATCAAAATTAATGTATAATCATAGTGTAGACGACTATCCTATATTACTATTACATAAACCCGCACAGCAGTACTAAAGGCGGAAAACTTTTCAGATAGCCCACAGAAATACAGAGGGGACGAATTATTACCAAAACGTTCGCTCGTAATCTAATCCTTCATTACGATATACAAAGCATACAACATACCTGGGAAGAACACAATGATAGTCAAAATGATGTCGATGATACAATCTTGACCCCAGCCACGAGCCATGAAGACGGCTAAAGGTGGTAAAAATATGGCTGTTTTCTTAGTTAGTAGATGAACACGAATCACTGTTGAAATTCCTAAATAGTATTCAGAAGACCCTCCCTAAGCGTTTTAGAACGTGTTTTGAAAAGTTTCGTGACTTTCTGTAGTGTTCTTTGACACTAGGTTGTACGAATTCTTGTCTTTCTTTAGTCTGATCTACACATACCGATGATGATGTTAATGATCTTAGAGCTGTCCATTGTTTGTATTGTTGTTAGGTAATTTACCGGAAGAAATGAAGAAACCGTGTATGGTCGCTCCTTTTATTATCTCATTCCTGTAGGCAAAAGGAGTCGACAATCTTTCGGAAGTAACATTATCTCTTTGTACGGGGATGATTGTTTATACTAAATAAGCTTAGTTCATCTACGGAAACGTTTTGAGATATTTTAGATTGGTCAATCTGTAGCATTCTCTGAGACCGGAATGGAGGAAGAAATTGCCGAATGCCGACTATATAACATATAAATTAATCACTCGGATTATTTCAAGACTTTCTTCACAATTTCCTCAACCTCGTCCCAGTCATCTGTAGGAACTCTAGTCATTTCGATGTCCCCAAAGTATTCCTTGATAGAATTCAACACGTCAAAAGATTTTTTGTCATGGACGAATGAGATGGCCACACCAGTTCTCCCAAAACGGCCCGTTCTGCCAATTCTGTGGATGTAAGTAGAAGGATCAGCCTTGCCGTTAGCCATTGTAGGCAGGTCATAATTTACAACCATCGACACAGTTGGGATATCAATACCTCTGGCTAGCACGTTGGTGGTGATAAGGACCTTCGATCTACCCTCTCTGAAGTCGTCAATTAGCCTGTCTCTCTCAGAGGCCTGTAGGTCGCCGTGCAAAATCGAGACCTGGTGGCCCTCTTTCTTCAGTTTAGCGTAAAGTACGTTAGCGGTCTGTTTCGTCTGTACAAAGATGATGGAGGACCCAATAGTCAACAAGCCGTAAAGCTCGGTCAACACCTCGTATTTATTGCCTTCATCAGTACAGTCCATGAATAGCTGTTTGATAGCACTAACATTGACTTCGTTGTTCTGCAGCTCTAACGAGTCAGCGTTGGGAACTACTTTTCTGGCGTAATTCCTCACACTTTCATCAAATGTAGCGGAGAACAAAATCATTTGCGCATTTTTGGGAAGAAACTTCTTAACACGGATACATTGATCACCTAGTCCTTGTTTGTCAAGCATGTTATCGGCTTCATCTAAAACAAACACTTTCACGTTTCCAAGTTGAAGCATCTTCCTACGCATTAAATCTAGAACTGTGCCTGGGGTACCCACGATAATCTGGGCATTGATAGGCTTGTTCTTCTCATAGGAGTCTGGAACAATCAACTGCGTAGAATTCTTGGTAAACTTACCCATTTCTTGAATGACCTCCAAAGTTTG
>JAJLUF010000197.1:0-14857 GCA_030569995.1 Lachancea cidri
TTTTTAATACTAATGATGTTTCATGTTTCATTAAATGACTACTACTACTTAACAAAACAAACAGAAGTTAAAAGTACAAATTGCGAAAGATAAAACCAGAACGACGTAGCGCAGATTCTGATCGATCACAATCTTCTACCTCTTCTACCACCCTTCTTTCTGGTAGAGTCAGATGGAACTGGGGTAACATCTTCGATACGGCCAATTCTCATTCCGGATCTGGCCAAAGCTCTTAGAGCGGCTTGACCACCTGGACCTGGAGTCTTGGTCTTGGTACCACCAGTAGCTCTGATCTTGACGTGGACAGCGGTAATACCAACTTCCTTACACTTAACAGCGACATCTTGGGCAGCCAACATAGCAGCGTATGGAGAAGATTCATCTCTGTCAGCCTTGACCTTCATACCACCGGTAACTCTGCAGATAGTTTCCTTACCAGACAAATCCGTCACATGGACGAAAGTGTCGTTGAAAGAAGCAAAGATTCTAGCAACACCGAAAACTTGGGAATTGTCACGAGCTTGAACTAAGTCTGTAACAATAAGTTAGTATTTGATTCCAGGACAGGATTCACTCCCTTCATGTCAGATCTGCTCATAACCGTTTAGTTATCCTAAAGAATGCACCTCTGGTGGCGCTCTGCTGAGACCAAATTAAAGTAAATCGTCCCTTCTATGCATCTCAACGGAGCTCTATTCCATATTTTGGGCTTACGCCCCTCACTGGTTCCACACAAGTCCAGGACTGTCAAAGAAATCAAACAAAGACTATACATCTCGTAGAGTGCTTAATCCGACGTCTGCCCTCTGTCCATACAGACACTTTCTTTTAGAACAACTAAACGGTTTTAAACAGGATACCACCCCTCAAACGTACCTTTAGCCATTCTTGATGTTTTCTATTGGTTTTAGATTATCTATAAAGCGTTATAGCAGGAGCTTGAACTTTTGTCAAAGCTTACTCGCATTGGGATCCCTCAGACACAGCGTCCTACTATTTCCGTATCGTGTGCGAAAAAGATGAAATTTTAGCAAGAAAATATCTCAAAATGTATCGTATGACTGGGTGTTACGCATAATAGTTGAGAAAAATGTATAAAAGCAGTACACCACATACTATATTTGAAAAAGCAGTCATTTTTATTGAACAAATCATTGCATCTGTTGCACGGTACGTATGAATTAGCAGAGCCAACGTTATTATTCTCTGCATACTTCCTCTTGCATTAGGTTAGCAATGCGGATTCAAGATCAAAGAAAAGTAACTAGATTTACCTTGGGTCTACAGTAAATAGCTACATACAGTAAAATGATGTAAGTAAGGCAGGAATTTGGGCTGCGGCACCGAAATGACATGCTTCACCCAAAAAGTAAACTGCCATACCAAGTCCTTCTCGAACTGAGTTGTAGAGAAGATATTGTCTTATATCGTCACAAATCCACTACAATAATACTCGTTCTTAAAATGTAAATATGGTTTTTTAAAACAATAGATGGGCGAAAAGGTTACAAATGTCGTTCTTTTTTTATACATAAGCCAAAATCGAATAAATGTAGGCCGGGTAATGAAACTTGCGGTGGTATGCATGTAAAGATCTCGAAAGGACGCTCTTATAGGGTAGATATATATTGTACTTCAGAACAGAAATTATTACGCAAATGCTGGCAGGTTTTCTTCAAATACTGCTCAGTCTATGCTCAGTTGCAATCGCAGCTACGATCAGAGGCCAGGTTGACCTGGGTTCGTTCAATATCTCGCTTCGAGCTGTGGTCAAAACACATTTGAAATTATACAGTGTGGGAAATAGTACGCTTGAACCATATGCTGCTAAAGCTAGCATTTTTGATTCGAATGGGACGTTTGAGTTCAGAGATGTTCCAGTTTCTTCAGAAATTAACTCCACAACCTATTATGTTTTGCATTCGTTATCGTTGGATTTCAACCTGAAACCCAACAGAGTCCTAGTTGAGCTTACAAATGTGGAAGGAGAGGATGAACCCAGCATCCGGGCCTTTAAGAACACTTTCGGAAAGGAGTTCTTCCCATCCCCTGAGATTATATATCCGGAACAGTTAGAGGAAATAGCGGCGACTCCTTACATCATGATCTCAACGGTTAATAAGGCTCCACTTAGACACTATGTTCAACAGCGCAATGTTGGGATGTTTCAAACTGGTCCACTGGCAGGCATCTTAAACTCAAAGTACAAGTTGGCCGCTGTGGTTACTGTCATATTGATGCTGGTCTTTCCAATGATTCTCGAGAAGCTTGATCCGGAAACAGCAAAGGCTATGAAAGAAGAGAAGCTTAAGAAACAAAGACAAACATACGCAGGTGAAAAATCAGAGCAGAAGAGTCTTGAAAAGAATTGAATCGTATGTGATTCACTGGAGCACGATGTTTGTATAAGAATATAGACAACTTCTCAATTAATAAAAGTGCAGTTGGCGAACAAAATATCAAGAGAAAATATCAAGAAAACGGTTAGAAGCTGCACATATTACGTAGGAGGAGCACTTTCCTCCGCGTACTCAGGCTTATTCTTTAAATTTGAAATAGTCATAGAATACGTACAATGTAAACTAAACCTAATAGCTGGATTCTCCCTAATTAAAAACGACAACGGTGAATGTCACGAAGAATTGACACAAAACGAGTTGACCAGTGATAGCA
This sequence comes from Lachancea cidri, assembly GCA_030569995.1. Lineage (NCBI taxonomy): Eukaryota > Fungi > Ascomycota > Saccharomycetes > Saccharomycetales > Saccharomycetaceae > Lachancea > Lachancea cidri. The sequence continues at coordinate 2,674 of JAJLUF010000197.1, forward strand.
TTTAGTAATGGCGGCGAACGTCGAAAGGGTAGCCGATTTGCTGGAACAAATTCTTGTCCTGCACAAAGCCGACTCATCTAAGGACGAGGGCAGTGTCAGCTCATCATCACGGATGTCTCTTTTGGGAATACTCACCAACTATCATCAAGAGAGTGGTCAAGTTGATACCAGTGCCATTTCCGAATACGTTTATGGCGAACTGTCTCTATATTATGTTAACATGGGTGATACAGAAGATAATTTCGATGTCTCTAACGGCGATTTATGGGAAGATTTACTCAATATTGATTTCGATCCGATAATATTGAACTATGCCATTGCCATGCAAATAATTCTCAATTTAACCCATCTTTCGCTAGTGAATAAACAAAAGCTAGCTGAATTGGTCAATATCAAGTCTCACATGGTAAAGATTTTAGAGAAGACAGACGAAAACGTTGCCCGGAAAGTAATTGCTGAACTATACTGTCAGATTTTATCCACAAATTGCGAGCCGACCGACATCCTACAGACGTATAATGACATACCCAAAAATTTCAAGCACTATCTCCAATTTTTAAATACAATGGGGAACGAGCTTTCAGACCCATATTCTCAATGCTTTCTTGATTTTGAGAATACATATGAATTGTTCCATTTCACTCCTAAAGGAGACCGTTTCACAATACAGCTTTGGATCATGATAAACAATTTGACTTCTTGTAGAATTCTAACAATTAATCAAAACACCTATTTGGAAATCAAACAGTCTACACTATGTATATCCAACGATGAATTTATATTGGCTCTTTTCCAAAATTTTGAGTTTGAGTGTGATGTTATTTATCATTTATCTCTTAATGTTGAGGGAGACAAAATTACGTTGTATGTCGATGGAAATCACATTGAATCTATTTCTTTGATACAAAATTCCATCAAGGATGTCAAGCTACTTGAGTTAGGTTCAATGATTTGCTCTTTCAGGCTGTATAAAATGTGGGTGTGGTCAGAACTATTGTATGAAACCACTACAAAGCTAATTAATCAAGTGGGACTCTTTTATCATCGAGCAGCTGATCAAAAACATGAATGGATTGACTTTGTCCATATATTTGGCGAACACATTCTTCAAGAGGTCTACAAATCTATCGAGACACCAGGGGTTACCCTTGGAATTTGTAAGCTTCACATTAAACAATTGAACTACGACAACCTCGCTATTTCATTGGATCCTCGTGAATTCATTCAATCGAAAGAACATGATAACACCGGTTTTATACTGAACCTTGGTGGCACGAGTGATGTTGGTATTGGCAAATGCTACTATTATAAACAGGCCAATATTCTAGCCTGCTTCAAATCCGTAAACGCTCTTCAAAGAATCCTCAATATGATCGATGAATGTCAAGATCAAGATATGCTTTATGGACTGCTTGAGAATTTATTTATTCTACTAAAATGCCCGGAGTTGAAGTCGTCTTTCGAAAAAGAGCTCGGTTATGCTCTCCTTGGATCTACGCTCACGAAAAGTGTATTACCGAAGCTAAAGACGACACTTCCTATCCAATTTTTGAATTTATTTTTGGAGTTTTGCGGCTGGAAAATAACTGATCCCTCATGGTCTATTTTAATGAACGAGAATGCTTATGATAATTTGGTTCTGAACTTTGAATTGTGGATATCAAGTTCAAGGGGTGGTGAGCAGACCGCTAGCATCGAGATCATCAGGTTTCTTTTTTTCCAAGTTGCGGAACTCGTTCGCAATTCAAAGTTCTCGTGCTTCAACGCAAGACGCTTAAAGACGATTGGAGTCATTGACAAATTAATTTGTCATCAACACCTTGTTTTCACTAAGAATCCTAATGAAAATTTCCTAGATGCCTTAAAAGATGAACTTAGCGAAGTTTATACTGTGCTTTTAGGTAGTGACTTGACTCAGAAAACTGCAACATCTTTGTGTTATTTCGCATATTATGAGCTCCGACAGTGTTATTTCAAAAGCGGAGAGATCATCCTAAGTGTTCTTGATACAGTTTTGTTTGATGGAATCGAACTCGAAAGCTTTGAAACAATAAATATATTAGCTGCTTCACTTCCTATTAAACTGGTGTTGATGATGATGGATTACAGTTATGCAAGTCCACATATTCTTGAGCTTCTATTACAAATTTTGCTCAAACTCCTTCAGGTGAATACAACTGCTTATCAAAAATTCATCAAAAATAATGGATTTTCTCTGCTCTTTGAGATTATCAAAAAATACAAACTGAAAAGTTATGTGAAGTTAATCAATATTCTAAGGCTATATTCATTGGGTGAATACCTTCCAAATGATGATTTGCCACCCAAAGGAGCATTATCTCGTGAAGGTATAGGTATTCAAGGAGATATACTGATGGTGGAAAATCACTATCTCGCTTTGGACTTGATTGAATGGGCTGTAATTAACGATATCACTGAGGCAACTCAAGAAGACATGAATGATTTAATTGTAACCTATATGGGTGCCATTAGTGATATCCAAGACCGGGCACCTTTGAGCAATCTGCTCAATCCCAAAAGAAGCGCATTCTTGGAGAAGACGATGGATATTTTGATGACCCTAAGGAAGCCACAAAATGGAGTTACTTATAACGCTGCATGTGATGCATTGATTGTACTCCTATCGAACAATGTTTTCAATTGCTTGACAACTTTGAAGCAAAGCGAATTTGAAGATTATTTTGATTCGTTGCTTAAAATAAACTCCCAAATAGATCCTTACAATGGTGCTACTTCTAATTACAAACCAGCCAACTATTTGAAGCCGGCTTTCTGGATAAATGTTTTCCCGGACATACTTGAGAGATTAGTGAACTTTGCACCTACTTTTGATTTACTATTTAGCCAGTACGATCAGATGTTCGCCAATATTATCCATGTCCTTGAAAAGTATACCGAAACTCTCGCATTGTTCGAGTGGGATGTGATCAATTATGTTCTTGTTCATAAGTGTATCATATCCGCGGCGGAAGCTGTTCTTAAATTGCCAAATTCGAATTTCAGATCAGCTACGAAAAACAACTTGATCCAAACAGAAATCCAAGTCCTTATCGCACTTTTCTTTTTAATGATGAATGATAAATTTCCTTTAAAGTCTACTAGTTCAGCAATGTTTTTCGAGTCAATATTATTCCATCAAGAAACCTTGTTTGGAATTAAACGCCAGTTCAAATTTTTTGATAAGGAGTTTATTTCTTACTTTTTGTGCCTTCTCGGAAAATACATAAGCCAAAATGAATTTGAACCCTGCTCGTTGGCATTGAACTGCTTTCGAACAATTGTACTTCACTACTCGGAAAGCCTGCCAGAAATTTCAAGTTTGATTGATCGCTCTTGCAAAGATCAAATCCAAATACTGCTGGAGCAGACGATGAGCTCTGATGATGAAGACATATACGAATCTTTGAAATATCGAGATATTATATCAATGTTTGAGCACCATTTGGCGAGGTTTCACAAAAAATTTATCAAAGGAAGACTACTTGATCTGAGCGATAATAATTTATTGACTGCCGAGAAAACGATGAGTAACCTGCTTCATCTCAAACAAATGTCTCTGGAGAAGAGGTACTGTAATCTTATTAAGATTCACAATATCTTCCATGTTGATAGCATTGCTATGGATTCAAAAATTTTATCCATTGAGGAGAAGAAACTATCTCATTTCATAAATGACCTGGAAGATGAACTTGTGCTGTACACACAACGTAAAAATCAGTTGAAAATAGACTGCCTATGTCTTTCGCGCTTTCAAGATGATGTTGATGTTGAACTAGTATGGTGTTTGGACTCAATGGAAAATTCGAACAGAATGAAAAAACGCCTTGTACCTAAGTACAAGCTTCCTACTGTTATAGGCCAAGATAAGATGATCGGTGAGGAAGATGAGACCATCGACAATTCACAGAGACCTCAGGCTATAAATTCTGGAAGACGTTGTAGTAGTGTGATGTCATTTGAACTCATAAGTGATCTTGAAGCCTTTGACCTCAATATCCTTGACTCTCAAGACAAAAACCGGAAAATACTAAAAATTTTGAAGGAAAATGACTCTATAAAGCAAATTTGGAACTGTAGTAGGGTAATTGGGCTAACAATTCACGAAGGTGTATTAATAATGAGTCTCAATTACCTTTACTTCATCAGCAATTATTTTTTTTCTTCCAAGAATAAAAATATCATCGATTTAAGAGATGCACCAAAGAATGAACGTGACAACACAATTAAGCTAATATCGGGAATGGATAGAGTTGATACATCAAACGGAATTGAACATGAGGTCCAGTATTGGGATTTGTCGAAGTTAATATTTGTCACGAAACGACCTTTCTTACTTCGTGACTTGGCCATTGAATTTCTATTTGAAAGTGGTAAAAACTGCTTTTTTACTTTTCATAGTAAATCTTGGAGGGAGGATGCGTATCAAAAATTTGATAAGATTCCTAAATGCTCGGACATTGACATTGTTTTATTAACTGCTTTAAGTGAGATCAACGCACGAAATAATGATATCGGTATCCGAAACGGCCTCTCACAATCAACGTTTTCGTCGAAAGTAGCAAGTGTGTTTTCGAATCCTGTTGACTTAACACAATCTTTTGATGCTCTGAAAAGATGGAAGAATGGAGAAATATCCAACTTCTATTATCTTATGATCGTGAACACGTTAGCAGGAAGGACCTTCAACGATCTCACTCAATATCCTGTGTTTCCTTGGGTCATCTCAGACTATACAAGTGAAGAACTGAATCTTGATAATCCTAAAACATTTAGAGATCTATCAAAACCGATGGGTGCACAATCCAAGAAGAGAAGAAATCAATTCATAGAAAGGTTCGAAGCATTAGCTTCTTTAGAAGATCCTGATGCCCCTCCTTTTCATTATGGTACGCATTATTCTTCTGCTATGATCGTGTCGTCTTATTTGATGCGCTTGGAACCCTTTGTTAACTCTTATTTAATCCTGCAGGATGGGAAATTTGGCCATGCAGATAGATTATTCAATAACATCGAGCGTGCTTGGTGCTCTGCTTCATGCGAAAATACAACCGACGTTAGAGAATTAATTCCCGAATTTTACTACCTCCCAGACTTTCTCAAAAATATAAATGAGTACAATTTGGGTACCTTACAGAGTGGTGAACAAGTAAATGACGTTATATTGCCACGTTGGGCGAAAGGAGATCCAAAAATATTCATTGAAAAAAATAGAGAGGCTTTGGAGAGCCCTTATGTCTCCCAACATATCCATGAATGGATTGATCTAATATTTGGATATAAACAGAAGGGAAAGGAGTCTATCGAAGCTGTGAATGTTTTCAATAAATTGAGTTATCCAGGCGCTGTAAATTTAGACAAAATTAATGATGAAAATGAGAGGAGAGCTATAACTGGAATAATTCACAACTTTGGGCAAACACCACTACAAATATTTGATAGTCCTCACCCCGCAAAGATAACACTAGCAGATCATAAAATAAACGAGAACGTCTGGCAGCATATTCCAGAAGAGCCCATCTATTCAACACAGGTACAATCACCAGGAACTCTTGATCATTGTATTAAGCATATTGGTCAAGTTTTGAATAATCAAGGCACACCTTCATGGAAGGGCTATCCATTTTGGTATCGCAACATGAATGATGGCTCTGGAAATCAAATCATTAAAATTCAAGATTGGACATCAATTTCAATAGGCGAGAATGTTTTCTTTAACGTGCACTTTTGCCCGATTACAAGTTTAGAAATATTCAAAAATAACCAATTTATCACCGGTGACAAATCAGGTTTGCTGAAATTGTGGGAGTTCTCGGCAACTAAAAACTCTATAAACGCTGAGGAAGTAACACCATTTTACGGGCATTTGCATGAGATCATGGAGACTCATGCTTCGCCTGAGTATAATACATTTATTAGCCTTGATACTGCTGGTAACCTTTACTGCTGGGATATTCTCAAATCAGAGATAATCCGCCAAGTTTCTCACAGGGCAAAGCATTCGTTCCTCTCAGTCGCTACAGGTAGTATAGCTGTAGTGGATACTGAAAACAAGCTATCTATTTATGACTTGAACGGATCCATATATGCAGAAAAGCAATTTGAACAATCCGTCACATCCGTTAATCTCGTTGACTTTAGTGGCTTAGATGGGACTGAAAGAAGGCATATCTATTGGAAACAGAAAGAGATAGTAACGGTTGGTCTTTATTCGGGAGATATAGATGTGCTGGAGTTAAGCCAAGCTTCTTCGCAAGCATGGACTTTAAAGCATTTGAAAACCTTAAAATCTGAAAGAAAATCACCAATTACCAGTATTTATAGCACGATCCGGGTTCTGTCTGTTATAAGTGGTAAAAGCTCCTCTGTTGATGTTACCAAATGCGAAATAGTTGCTGGCAACGCAGATGGGTTTCTTTATGTATGGAGGTAAAAATATAGATATTCTGTCCTTATTAAATATTTTGATGAGATGAATTTAACTTTTGGTAACACATTTTGGAGTTTTAGTACATCGTTCGTAGAGGAATAGTCCAATGGCGTTCATCGTTATGCCTGTGAGTTGCGTAGAGGTGATTTCTCGACAACTTATTAGCCAGCTCACACATATTATAGAAATTCTCTTCATCAGGTTAGCTATGGAGTAAGAAAGTGTTGAAATTTCACCCAATAGATAATAAGCAATCATGGCTTGTATGAAATGAAAAAGTCCGTTCAGAAAGAGAAGTCCTAACGGAAAGTTAATGTCGCCATTATTGGTATGCATGAAAGATGTCCACAAAGTTGGTAGTTCGATGGTCAGAAACCATCCAAAAGAGAGCATGAACCCCACTGAAGAAATATAAATCATTAATGTCAACTTGTCATATTTTATGATACCAGAAGGACATAACTTTTTCTCCGTGTACAAAGGTAATGGTGATACTTCTTTAGTTATGGGTGATTTCGAAGGAGAGACGAAATTGGGTGAATTAGTAAACACTTGTTTGCCATACATGTTTTGAGCGACAAACACAAGCATTGATATAACCGCATATCCAATACCCGATGAGGTTTCCGTAAGAGATGAAGGTACATCTGAGTTTTCTTGCAATCCTAATTTTGTTACCGACTCAGAAACTTTAAGTTTCTTGTCATCGGCAACAATTATCCATACTCCTGATACTATGCAAAAGAGACTCAAGTAGCTACTCAACCCTAGCTTTCTGTGGTCAATGTGAAGTATTTGCTGAGCTACAAGAATAACTATAGGAGACAATGTTTTGATGCTCGATACTGTTGAAACAGGAGCAAGAGACGTGGCTTTATGCCCAAAATATTTTCCCACGAACTGGAACAGACCTAATGGTAAAACTGTCTGAAGGATATGCCGAGAGGGTTTCATTATGACTCGAGATTGAGAACCGAGAGTGTAATCTGGAAACGTGCCATTTGGGAATAAATTTAAAAACCACCTCCATCTGCGTGCAATTGAGCAGGTTAAGACTGCTAGTATGGAAATATAGACAAATTGGAACTGTCCCAAAAATAGCGGATAAGGAAATTCAGTTAAAATCTGCTTTGTAACTTGAGATGCGACCGACGATATGGCATACCAGCATAAACATACTACGACGATACGCACATAATGCTCATTGCCCAAAAAGCGAATGAAGGTTCCTCTGGTCGAGGGTACAATAAGCATGCGATATTTTTAGGTCTCCCCAGCTGCTGCTTACTTGCTGGGCTCAGTTTCGAGATTTCCAAGCCATAAATAAGAAAAATTCATCACGTGGGAGAATTTTCGCGAAGTGACTATTTTTGCTATGAATAGAACCAAAAATGGAATTAATATGATGCAATTAGTACATTTATATACGACTATATGGTATTTTGAGTGCTAGGGCACGTCTATGTGAAGATTTCTTTTAATAATGCTAATTTTCCAACTTCTTCTTCGAACTCTCTCTTGTCTACGTTGGATTTGATGAACTTCACGAGATGCCGCGTCTTACCTGACGACTTGCCTGGTGCCATCAGGACCACGCCACATGTTTCTAACGCATTACATATTTCGAGAAACTCGTTGCGTTTTAAAGGCGAGATGGCTTTCTTTTGGTCTAAAAGTTTGGTGTAGTAGTCGTATGCGTCGTCCATGGAGCATTGTGCTTGGAATATGTCATAGCGTTCCCTGTGTACAAGAGAACACAATACCAGCCTCTGCTGCATGTTTAGCTTTGAAATTCGAGACTTGGTGGAGGAGTTGTTCATGAACGACGAAAAAACACTTGCTACGTGCGCCAACGTAACTTTGGTGACGGGCGCATCTTGGAGACGCCGGTTTTTGATGTTGGCCAATTCCACCAATTCGATGCTGGACCTTAATACATCAAATAGTTTTCTGAGATCGCCTGTGTTGCCTGAACACTTCTTGGCTGCGAATTTTATAGCGATTGGTTGAATAACAAGATCTTCACCGTCCGCTTTCAATTTTTGCATCACAATATCGTACATCTGCTCCGAGGAGTAAGGTGGGAATGTCACCGTTTGGGGCAATAGCTCACGCTTCAAATTCAAACGCGAAAGAAACCTGTCTTTCATGTCTAAACTGTTGGCGATACCAATCAAAGCGAATTTTACCTCTGGCAACTTGGCCAGTAGGAAAAGGTCAAATATGTGCTTTGTGGCATTGGCGTCTTGCAGAGTCGAAGTAACCAACTTGTCCATTTCATCAAGAATCACAAGGAAAGTGGTCCGAGGATGGGAAAGAATGAATCTTTGTAGATCGTCAGCGTTGCGCACGCATCCAGTTGGCTCTAATGCAAAAGACTCGTAGATTTTGGCAAAAATACTCTCTGCGTTGTTGATAGCAATACAGTTTATTGAGATCACAGCAACTGAGTTGTATTCGCATGGAGCAGTCTCGTAGAAAAAGGTGTTTAACAAGCCTGGCTCGTGCTTGAGCTGAGGATTGCCAAGAGCCAGCATTTGGAACTTTTCTCTGATAATGATATCTATTTGAGCGGTCTTACCTGTACCGGGAGGACCCGTAATATACAAAGAATCACCATTCTTCGACTTGATGGCCCGATTCAAAAATTCCATGATCTCTGTGTATTGATTCAGCCTGGTTGGCAAATACGCCTCATCTCCGAGCTCGATGTTCGAGCATCTCTGCAGGAGCGCCTTAGTCCTCGAATAAATGGATTGCGGACCAAACCTCAGTCTCTTGGGTGATATTGACAGTGGCACTGACTTAATACTAATTGACTTCTCTGGAGATGCTGGTGGCGTGATGAGTCCATGCATTCTCTTCACAGTTTTTGGATCATCCTCAAACGCTAGTCTTTTCCTCGATCTTAACATTGTATTATCCAACATATCTAACTTGATAAATTACTACCGACGAGTGGCTGATGGGTGGTTATGAGAAACGTATCGACTTAAATCACGAATGATCTACAAATAAACCTTTCTTCAACTTTTCGCGTGCCTCGATAATATTATGCCAGCCATCGCGTTTTCACAATTTTTCACTTACTATACCGAAAAGAGTAACTTAATGAATAGCGGTATAATTCCATCACGTGGAACATGTAGGACGATGGAAGTACCGTTGGAAATCGTTTATACGGCTATGAGAACCGCATTGCAAGTCGTAAAGGATGCCTGAAGATATTTAGTCAGAGCAACGAAGACGAGCGGGCGCGAAACGTTCTACTGATAATACTTTGCATAAGAATTTTTGGTAAAGCAGCAATTGTTTATAGCTGGGGAACGGCACTGCTTCGATCGGTTGAAGAGGGTTTAAAAATGTACTCTCGGAATGCTGCACATGTAAACTTTTAATAAGCCGCAATTATTGTAGATCTCTTGGCAGAAGGAACTGGCAGCTCGGATACCACAAGGGATCCACACGAAGGACAATTTCTGGAAAATCAATCCAAGCCACTTTATAACTGCTCAGATTAGCAGTGGAATATGGATTTAATGGAAAAGCCGTCGTCAACATGAACTCCGCTGGGGCAGCAATTGAGAGAGTAGTAATTCTAGCATTGGAACAACGCTTGAGTCACGTTTTTCCGATATTTACATTCAAGATAAGATGCTCAATATAGGAAGATAGCGACTTAAACTGGCTCTTGCTTTTCTTTCGGTCAATTATCCAATGTGCTGTGTTAATTAATGCATTCCTCAATCAGTGCACAGAAAAAAAAAAGACTGCGGATCAAGACCCTATTTCTTTAATTACAGACTTATGGATGAGATTCCGTAGGCGTTCCACTATTACATGCTAACCCAACGAACACTGCCTATCGCTCTTTCCAGCATATTTTGTTACTCGTCGGGCCTCCACAAGTTTCTACAGTCTCTGCATAATAGGCCTTGCAAATTTGCGAGTATGAACTAGCAAAATTCTAGATTTGAGAAACAGTATGCTCCGGACTAAACGACAATGAACACGACGACAAAGAACGTATCACTAGACCCGTGAAGCACGTAATGGCCAAGACGATGCCCAGAGAGTTGTGATGATATCACTATGAACGTATCACCTTTCTCAATACTCGAAAAATCTTATTCAATCTCCAGGAAAAACATTGAAGGGACTTAGAAGTTATAAGCAGCAGTCACAGACAAGGATTTCTTATTTCCCCGTGGCCAATACATTTTGGAAATCTGGTTTTTGATAAGTCAAGATTATCTAAAGGTACCTTGCTACAAGGCGTTATTTTTGCATATCGTGGCAGTTTAAAGTGTAAAGCTAGAAAGATAAACAACGAAACAGATACTCCCAGTGGGTGCAAAAAAGAAAAAGAAAAGATCCAGTAATGCCTTCCTCACATAGGCTCGGTGACAAGAAGATATACCATTATGCAGGAAATCCAAATGTGAGACAACCGTCCTTTTCGCGTGGGTCGCAGCCGCAATCTACTCCAACTCTCAACACGAGCACAAGTAGTAGACCACCTGTGAACCCGGGTGTCACAGAACAAGAAGGAGCCAGTTCTGCTGGTAGGCCTTCGCGGTATGATCCGTCTTCTAGTAACAGAGCGTTTGCATCAAGAAAATCAAGAGCTTCCAGTCGGTACAATCCTGATCCTGCTCCAGAAAGCCCTGTAAGGCGAGTAAGTTCCGAAGGGTTGATATCCGGCTCAAGATGGTCTAGCAGTGGTACGAACTTGGCCGGATCGAGTAGGTACAATCCCCAAAGCGCCTCGATGACGTCTGCTCCTTCGAACCATGGTTTTTATAATCCCCATTACAATAGGCAAAGAGCGCCATCTGGTAGTGAAGCGCACGATCCGAATCTACACAACTATAGCTCCCGAGGAAGTAAATGGAGAGATTCGCCATTTACCACAAATGTTGCAGATCAAGATAGTTATGTCTCGCCCTCATCTGCCGGACCCATAGGACCCACTACCAAACCATTCCCACACAACAAATACCATCATTATTCTTACCATCATGAGAACCATGTACCGTCCTACTCCAGTAGATATAGTAGTAACCATAACAGAGGGGAGAATACTGAGCGACAGAATGTTGACAGTGGATACGAATCTTCGGAGAGTCCTAAAGTGCTTGATAATCAAAATCAGCATTCTTTAGGATCTAGTCTGATAAATTCTATCACTCAGACAACAAGAAAAGTCGAAGCTTTGGCTGCTAGCGATCACAAGCGTATTGACTTCCATCCTAATCAAGAATCTGACCATAAGCTCTCGGAAACAGAGGAAACGGAGGAAACTGAAGAAACGGAGAAGTCAGGCAGTGAAATGGAGCAACCATCGATAGAATCGTTAAAAAAAACGGAGCAAAAATGGGAACAGAAAGAGAACACTCATACATTGATTGAACAGGGCAATTTGCAAGAGAAGGAACCAATCTTAAAACCAAAGCAGGCGGATAATTCTGACCAGCCCCAAAATGGAGGTATGGAAGAAAATCCACGTGAAGTTAAGGATCACAAGAATAGTGATGTGGTTGATAATGAGGTTTTACCTAACCAAGATGATCGCGTGGATGATACTGAAATTAATGGAGAGAATGAGAAGTCCATCGAAGATAAGATAGCGTCTAAACCACACATTCCAGCCAGTGATGTACTCGATCGAATAACTGCTTACAATGAGCCGCTCAATAAAATAGAGGCATGCATATTCCCCATGACTGAACCGCA
>JAJLUF010000198.1:0-14698 GCA_030569995.1 Lachancea cidri
GTGCTTATTTCATCCATCCATTGCCTGAGAATACTATCGGGACATATAATCAGGTTTGTTGGTACTTTCGTAATTTGCTTGTTTGAATCAGAAAGGTAGGTAATCTCTCGTTTGAGTTTACGTCTGTTTAGCAGTATGAGTGCAAGAATTTCGATAGTTTTACCAAGACCCATTTCTTCCGAAAGGACGCCTTTAGCTTGGACTTCTTTGTTCTTCAGTTGGTGACAAATCTGTCTAGCTTCAGCTTCTGTCAGGATGAATCCAGTGAACTTATTCCAAAACATATTACCAGCCGATAGCTTCATGATTTCGTACCCAAAGGAGACATGCTTATTGATGAGTTCACATATATGATAATCATCGAGAACACCCTCAAACTCTGAATTTTTGGATAGAGCACCCTCCTTAGAAAGCATCCACTGGACAGATTCCTTCTGGAAAGGAAGTAAATCAACGTTTAGTTCAGGCTTTTTCATGCTATCTGCACTTTTGATCAAAAGTTCTTTGGTGTACTTAGTAGTTTGGTGCATAAACTGCCGTTGAACATAATAGTGTGAAATTTCGTGCTTCACGAAGTGGGTACGGTCCTTAAACGAAAAGAGAGAATCCAGAAGCTCATTGGTCTCAGGGGAGAAATTGTTGGGCGAGTTTGGAATGTAGTTCAATGTTATGAAGAATGACAGAGCCCACGCTCCATTGCTAGAATAAGACAGTAGAACTTCAGAGCAGTCTAACTCTCTAAATTTATATTGAATTCTTGTGGAGTTTGATATAATTTTTCTCTTTTTCCTCTTGGAAGCGGTAGCCAAATGCTCCTTTCTAATAGATGCGTTACTCCGTTTAATTTCAGCTTCCAAATTCTTCTGTGTCAGCACTTTTAGTGGAAGATCCAATTGATCAGCATTTTTGGTAACGCTGCACTTCAACAGCGGTTTCGCATCTGTCGACAAAATGATGAAGCGTTCATCCGCAAAGGCGTGATACTGTATGAGAGCCGGTACGGTAACTTGAGTAGCATTTTGTTCTCCATTTCCAATTTTACACCGTACGATCTCTATGGATGTCTCATTTGGCTTTCTTCTCTTAATAGGCTTCTTGGGGACCGTAGTCATTGCTGATTTTTTGATGTGATCATAAGTATCATCCTGATCAAGATAGCATTCAATACAACTATCTTTTAGTTCAATACAGATCATCACGATAATGTAGACTAGGTTTAGCTATCATGTTAGGGGCATCCTCATCGAATCCAGAAATGCATTATTGTAACGTTTTACGAATTTCATATGCCAGCCCCTTTCAAAAGTGTTAGGCCAAATTTTGCTACGTCCCTCTCAAGTGCAAAACCCTACAGAAAAACAACTCGAAGGGAATTATGCTGAAGGTATGTTAATGGCTCGAGTAATTCTGATTTTGAAATTAAGAGTGTTGAAGAGCAGATACTGAAATATTTGCTCTTCTGCTGCTTCCCAGGATGATGACTAACTCTTCTCTACAGTTCAAGAATCTCTTCAAAAAGAAGACCGTCACTCCAGTAGACAAGGTTACTACGGAAAAAGACCAGATGGATTTTGCGAGAATTGTTCTTGATGATGAAAGTACGCCGGTTGCTGAGCATATGGAAGATAAAGTGGTAGATGACATCAAAGAGCAAAATTGCATCGTAACTGGAAGCACCACTAACACGACGGAAGTTGACATTAGTAGTGACGGAGTAATATTGGATATTCCGCTGGATCGAAACGCTCCTGCTCAAATCATTGAGAGCCCTCAAAATGATACAGATTCTTATGATTCCGATAGCTTTTCTTCCGAAGGAGATGAGCCTGAAGAAGAATTTGCCGAACAGAAAGAACTACCGGGATACAAGTTACTAAGTAAGATTGGCGAAGGTGCATTTTCCAAAGTTTACAGAGCTGTCCCTGAACGCGATACTTCTAAAGCTTTTTTGACAAAGAGCTATAGTCAAGTTGCTGTCAAGGTCATCAGCAAAAAACAGCTGACGTCTCAAAAAGACACAAAAAGCAAGGTGTCGTCGAAAGAACAAGTGCTAAAGGAAGTAGCAATTCACAAAGCAGTTTCATCCGCTGAGAACATTGTAACCTTTGTTGACTTCCAAGAGACAGAGAACTTTTACTTCATCGTTCAAGAACTCCTTGCAGGTGGTGAGATCTTTGGAGAAATTGTTAGATTGACATATTTTAGCGAAGACCTTTCACGCCATGTCATTCGACAGTTGGCATTGGCTGTGAAAGACATGCATTCCCAAGGTATAGTGCATCGTGACATAAAACCTGAAAACTTGCTTTTTGAGCGTATAGAGCATATCCCATCCCCTAAGCCTAAACTAAGAAAATCTGATGATCCCAAAACCAAACAAGACGAAGGTGTCTTCAGACCGGGTATTGGTGGTGGAGGCATTGGCGTGGTAAAGTTGGCGGACTTTGGATTATCGAAGCAAATATATTCTACTAATACAAAAACACCTTGTGGGACTGTGGGGTACACAGCCCCTGAAGTCGTGAAGGATGAACGTTATTCTATGCAAGTGGACACGTGGGGTATTGGCTGTGTCCTTTATACAGTTTTGTGTGGGTTCCCTCCATTCTATGATGAGAGAGTCGATGTATTAACCGAGAAGATATCTCGCGGCGAGTACACTTTCCTTAGACCGTGGTGGGACGAAATTAGTGATGGTGCCAAGTATGCTGTGCAGAAACTTCTGGAGGTCGATCCTGAAAAACGTTACGACATTGATGAGTTCCTGGCTGATCCCTGGTTGAACCAGTACGACTGCTTGAGGCAGCAAACTTTAAAGAAACACAAGAACCAATCCATGGAAAACGTTAATAATGCCGTCTCTAAAAAGAAGAAACACCGCCATCAACGCTGGGCGTTTAAGAAAGACTCATCCTTGTTGTACTCTCCTGCTGCAGTCGCTATGCGTGATGCCTTTGAAGTAAATAATGCAGTTCAGCGTAATGAAGAGAGCAAGAGAATGACCCCTGGCGGAGTAAATCTCGGGCTGCTACAGGAAGACGAGGAAATCCAGTTGGAGCAAGACATGTTCCAGCTGAGGTTGAACTCTTCCACAATCATAAAAAGGAGAAAAAACAAAGATACAGTTAAGATCCCAATCACTTTAAGCGAATAGATATGTTTAATGCGCTATTGGGATTGATATGAATGTGCACTATTTTTTAGAAGTTTGCTTTCTGTAATTCGAACATTCGTTTTAATGGTATTAAGATCTGCTTAAGTAAAAACATTTGTGGATTGTATATCGGAATCGATGAGGTAACATACATTTCTAGTCCGTAAATGCCATAAGTCGCTGTCATATAGTGCTTCCCATCACACTTTTGTGTAGGGATATTTCTTTTATTTATCAGCACGTGATCTCATCTACAGCACCCATGCAACCATGGGAAAAAGAAATGACATATGAAAATTTTTAACAGCTCATCGCTTTAAGAAAAATTTTCAATGAGATACTATATAACTGTGTGGTTAAAAAAAAAATTTTCTAATCTGCTTCTTACCTAGACCTCGTGTGAATAGGCTAAGTGAATCTCGAATCTCAAGATGTCTGACTCTGAACAATCTGTCAAGATTCTAAATGAACTATTCGGGAAGCTCTCAGTTGCTACTGCAGAGACGAGAGGTGCCACCGCTGATGAAATCTCTACGTTCTTGAACGGTAACATCATTGAGCATGATGTGCCTGAGCAGTTCTTCAAGGAACTTCAAAAGGCTATCAAAAACAAGAAGACTGCTGCTAACGCTTTGACCGCCGTTTCTAGCATTGCCAGCGCTTCCAACTTGTCTCCATCAGTCGAGCCATTCGTTGTTGAGTTGGTTCCAGATATCTGTTCCAAAGCTGGTGAGAAGGACAAAGACGTGCAAACTGCTGCTTCTGATGCTTTGAAAGCCATCGTCAAGGCCATTAACCCAGTTTCCGTTAAGATATTGTTGCCATACTTGACTACCGCTTTGGAAAACACTAACAAATGGCAAGAAAAGGTCGCTATTTTGGCCGCCATTTCCGACTTGGTCGATGCTGCTAAAGAACAAATCGCTTTGAGAATGCCTGAGTTGATCCCAGTCTTGTCCGAAGCCATGTGGGACACCAAGAAAGAGGTTAAGGATGCCGCTACCGCTACTATCACCAAGGCTACTGAAACTGTCGACAACAAGGATATTGACCGTTTCATTCCAAAGTTGATTGAATGTATCGCTAACCCTAACGACGTTCCAGAAACCGTTCACTTGTTGGGTGCCACCACCTTCGTTGCTGAAGTTACACCAGCTACTTTGTCCATCATGGTTCCATTGTTGGCCAGAGGTCTAGCCGAGAGAGAAACTTCAATCAAACGTAAGGCTGCTGTCATTATTGACAACATGTGTAAATTGGTCGAAGACCCTCAAGTTGTCGCTCCTTTCTTGAGCAAGCTATTGCCAGGTTTGAAGAACAACTTTGCCACCATTGCCGACCCAGAAGCTCGTGAAGTTACTTTGAGAGGTTTGAAGACCTTGAGAAGAGTTGGTAACGTTGGTGAAAACGATGCCTTGCCAGAAGTCTCCCACGCTGGTGACGTCGCCACTACAAGAGGTGTCTTGGATGAACTTCTAACCGGTGAAAACGTTGCTCCAAGATTCCTACCTGTGCTAAAATACATTGCCGCTATTGCTGGTGACTTGATCGATGAGAGAATCATTGACCAACAGGCTTGGTTCACTCACGTTCTACCATACGCCACTATTTTCTTGCATGAGAGACAAGCCAAGGAAATTATCGACGAGTTCAGAAAGAGAGCTGTCGATAACATTCCAGTCGGTCCAAACTTCGATGATGAAGAAGATGAAGGTGAAGATCTATGTAACTGTGAGTTTTCTTTGGCTTACGGTGCTAAGATCTTGTTGAACAAGACTCAACTAAGATTGAAGAGAGCTAGAAGATACGGTTTGTGTGGTCCAAACGGTGCTGGTAAGTCCACTTTGATGAAGGCCGTTGCTAACGGTCAAGTCGATGGTTTCCCAACTCAAGACGAATGTAGAACTGTCTACGTCGAGCACGACATTGATGGTACTCACTCCGATACTTCCGTGGTAGACTTTGTCTTCCAAGGTGATGTCGGTACTAAAGAGGCTATCATTGAGAAATTGAGAGAGTTCAGTTTCTCTGAAGAGATGATCAACATGCCAATTGCATCCCTATCTGGTGGTTGGAAGATGAAATTGGCTTTGGCTAGAGCTGTGTTGAAGAACGCTGATATCTTGTTGCTAGATGAGCCAACCAACCATTTGGACACTGTTAATGTCGCTTGGTTGGTTAACTACCTAAACACATGTGGTATCACTTCCATCATTGTTTCCCACGACTCCGGTTTCTTGGACAGTGTATGTCAATACATTATTCACTACGAAGGTTTGAAGCTAAGAAAGTACAAGGGTAACTTGTCTGAATTCGTCAAGAAGTGCCCAACTGCCAAGTCTTACTACGAACTAGGTGCCTCTGACCTGGAATTCAGATTCCCAGAACCTGGTTATCTAGAAGGTGTCAAGACCAAGCAAAAGGCTATCGTCAAGGTTGCTAACATGACTTTCCAATACCCCGGTACTTCTAAGCCTCAAGTCGAAGACATTTCTTTCCAATGTTCTTTGTCTTCTAGAATTGCTGTTATCGGTCCTAACGGTGCTGGTAAGTCCACTTTGATCAATGTTTTGACTGGTGAACTATTGCCAACTAGCGGTGAAGTCTACACTCACGAGAACTGTCGTATTGCCTACATTAAGCAACACGCTTTCGCTCACATTGAATCTCATCTTGACAAGACTCCTTCTGAATACATTCAATGGAGATTCCAAACTGGTGAGGACAGAGAAACCATGGATAGAGCTAACAGACAAATCAACGAAGATGATGCTCAAGCCATGAACAAAATCTTTAAGATCGAGAGTACCCCAAGAAGAATTGCTGGTATTCACGCTAGAAGAAAGTTCAAGAACACCTACGAGTACGAATGTTCTTTCTTGCTCGGAGAAAACATCGGCATGAAATCTGAGAGATGGGTACCAATGATGTCTGTTGACAACTCTTGGTTGCCAAGAGGTGAATTGGTCGAATCTCACTCCAAGATGGTTGCTGAGGTCGATATGAAGGAAGCTTTGGCTTCCGGTCAATTCCGTCCATTGACCAGAAAGGAAATCGAAGAGCACTGTGCCATGTTGGGTCTAGATGCTGAATTGGTTTCTCACTCCAGAATCAGAGGTTTGTCTGGTGGTCAAAAAGTTAAGTTGGTTCTAGCTGCTGGTACGTGGCAAAGACCTCATTTGATCGTGTTGGATGAGCCTACTAACTATCTAGACAGAGACTCTTTAGGTGCTTTGTCTAAGGCTTTGAAGGCTTTCGAAGGTGGTGTTATTATCATTACTCACTCTGCCGAGTTCACCAAGAACTTGACTGAGGAAGTTTGGGCCGTCAAGGACGGTAAGATGACTCCATCTGGTCATAACTGGGTCACCGGTCAAGGTGCTGGTCCAAGAATCGAAAAGAAAGAAGATGAAGAAGACAAGTTCGATGCCATGGGTAACAAGATTTCTGCTGCCAAGAAGAAGACGAAGTTGTCTTCCGCTGAATTAAGAAAGAAGAAGAAGGAGAGAATGAAGAAGAAGAAGGAGATGGGTGATGCTTACCAATCTTCCGACGAAGAATATTAAGATGATAAACTATTTAATGCCTCTTTTTCTCGTAATGTATGAAAGCACTTCTTCTCGCTGAGTTGGTTTGTTAAGCTGACTTGCTTTTATTTGTATTCTATTATATGTATACATCAAAGTAATAGAAATTGTAAACTTTTTACCTTTTTATGTTGTTAAACGTCCCGTCACTAATAAAAATATTTCGGCGGCAATAACATAAACGTTAATAAGATCGATTACAGATCGCAGAAGAATGAAAGTGGCTAATGTGATGTTTCTTTCGGGGATCTATTTCCCAATTAGCTTTGCTGAAGGACGTGAAGACGGAGTTTTCGGCCCGTATGAAGTCAACTGCCCCAAGTATGACCTAATTAGAATTGCAGAAGTATGCAAATGGAGCAACATCAAGCTCGAATTACCATGAAAGCACTTGAACTCATATACTAATGCTTCACAGGAAAGCCTATGCGACGAAGAAGCCAATTACTTGAAACACAGGCAGAAATTAACGCAACCAAAGATAGTAGAGTTTCTGGAAGGTTTGACTATTCCCAATTTTGAGATTGACCAATTTCTACAAGTTAGTAACCAGCCAATAGGAATTGGAATGGCATTATCCGGAGGTGGTTACCGGTCCATGTTAACCGGATCCGGGTTCCTTTTGAAAATGGAAGAATATGGGGTAGCAGATTGCCTAAGCTACATTAGCGGTATCTCAGGTGGAAGCTGGATGCTAATGAGCTTAATACTCAATGACTTCAACATAACCTCACTGCAAAGCTGGGTTATCGAAGATAGCTTATTGAAAGGTATCCCTGATATCGAAGTACAAGATAAGGATATTGTTTCTCAAATCAACGCCAATGATGTCGACGAAATTCTCAAGTCGGATGAGTGGTTCTATAACCAGTTGACTGAAACTTCCGGGATATCGAAAAGAGAAAGAAGTAGGGATGGGCATGTTTTTGAAGAGTTTTTCGAGCAACTAGAGGAATTTTCAGAGTATTCGGGGGACGATAATTTGGCCAAAAGGACAGTCAACCCATTTATTAGATTCAAGGACGCTATTATTGAATTCTTCAAAACTAAGGAGCCCGATGCTAATGAAACATCAAAGATGGGCAGTGTTATTGGGTCTTTTCAAAACTTCCGTACAATTCTCGAATTTTATATCAAAATTCATCTAGAAGTTCGAAACAAGAAGATGCAAGGATTTCCTCTATCTTTTACCGACTACTGGGGCCGCGCACTAATCCGACATATAGCTCCCGTAACAGAGCTTCCCTTAGTCAATGGTTCACTTTCCCAAATACTGGAGAGAAGTCAAAAGTTCCAGTCTTTCCAAATGCCTCTTCCAATAATTGTTTCCAACTGTAAAAATGGATTCTTAAAGGGTGCTGTGTTTGAGTTCACACCTTTTGAGTTCGGATCATGGAATTCAGTAGGGTTGTTCGTTAAAATCAAATATCTGGGTTCCAAAATAGTAAACGGGATACCAGCAGTTTGTATTAATGGTTTTGACGATATCAGCTTTATAACCGCAACCTCGTCATCTTTATTCAACAACGTTCTCATATACATCTGGCAATTGGTGGCCCCGTCGCTCGAAACAAGAAAAGCAGTTCGCGCGATTATCAGTACATTTGGCCTTGATTTCCGACAATACAATAATCAGGACATGGATGTCAGCCATACCATCACTCGTCCTGAATATGCTTTGTACCAACCGAATCCCTTTTATAAATTTCCAGGTTTTGACAGTGTTCTGACGAGTGAGCCTCAATTACACTTAGTAGATGGAGGGGAGGACGGAGAAAATATTCCGATACGATCACTGGCGATCACGGAGAGACAGCTGGACCTTATATTTGCATTAGATGTTAGTTCGGATAAAAACAACTATCCTAACGGATCTATGCTAAGAAATTTGTATGATCATTCAATTTCCGATCAGAGATCTGAGAATTCCAATTTCAAACATGGCCATCAATCGTCACTTTCCATGCCTTACATACCAACAAGCGAGGTTTTTGTTTCACAGAATTTACTACGACGTCCTGTGGCTTTTGGTTGCTATTTAACCAGCTTTAGCAGTAACGACGATGCCAAGGGCACTCCACCAAACCTTGAAGATGTGCGGTTACCACCAATTCTGATCTATCATGCAAATTTCAATCATTCATTCGTGTCAAACACCTCGACCTTCAAGTTACGATACAGCGACACAGAAGTTGAAGAAATGCTACAGAACGGGCGAAACATTTTCAGTTTTGATTCGGATCCGCTGTACAGAAGGTGTATGGGGTGCATTTTGTTAAAGAGAACTTACGATCGTCACAAAATGAAAGCAGGTATAGAAAAACCGCCACCCTTCTGTCAAAAATGTTATCGTGAGTTTTGTTACAATTAATTGTTAAGTGCTTATTGGTACGTATAGATATTTACATATATATATATATATATATCTTGACCAGCATGCACGTACTTGATGATCAACATTAACATAGCTTTTGCCATGAATTGCCCTTCTGAAACTTAAATACTTGACAAAGAGACTAAACAACATATGAAGGTCACGCAGCTTTTGTTCACTTGCCTATTCACAGTCGCATCTTCTGTGCCAGTACTTAATGACGGCTCTGAGGTTAACATTGAATCTGAACAACTTCCGGAGGGATTGAAATGGGAGGAATGGCACATGCAGCATGAGCACCAACTGGATTCATATGATCCAGAGACCTTTTTTGCCCTCCACGATATTAAAAAGAAGGGTTACTTTGATAGAAGTGATATTCTGTCCCTTTATGGGTTGAGCCGTGATGAAGTTGTCGGTGCTGGTGATGGTATGGGTAAGCACGATAACTCGGAGGTCATTGATGAAAATTTGTCTGACCGTGTTGTTAAGTTTATCATGAAGCTACTAGATGTTGACGACGACTCCAAAATTACTAAACAAGAGTACCTCAATTACGCCAAAAACGGTAATTCATTTCCGGATCTAGGTGTGGGAGTAGGCCATCACGCAGACTTCGAAAAGGAGTATGAAATTCACCACTGGAATAAGTTCCATAGAGACACAGATCCTGATGTGAAAATTGTCCACAAAGAAGATATAGAGCATGACCTTTTGCATCATGAACACGAAATCGAGCATGAGGAAAAAATTCAAAGGGGTTCATCTAGAGCGACTATTGTCACTGATGATGAATTAGAAAGTAGGATCAACCGCAAAAACATTCCTAGCAAATACAAAAACGGTGTCTAATCTATGTAACTGACGGTTTTAATTTTGTAGCGATTGTAGTGTTTTCAACAATACTTCATTATCAAAAGTATCTGAGCCGATCGAATGTGTGCGAATTCCATTCAAGTTTAAAGCCTGTGAATCTACTGGGATTTCTCCTTTTTCCAGATACACAACATCAGTTATGAACTTGTACCAGAGTATAGGCTCTTGTTCATTGCGAGAAACCAAGCTAGGGCGTCTTTTCCGTCTATTTGAATGAACAGCTCTGTCCATTGATTCTACAATCATTTGAACGAAATGGAAACCATCTAAACCAAATGTTTCTCTATCATACTTATTATTAACAAGCAAAACCTTTTTGGCATTTGCATTATCAACAATCGATTCCGCAATGTTCCCGAGTATAGTGATTGGTAGCAAACTTGTCATCAAAGATCCAATCGAATAAAGAACCAAATCGCATTGTTTAAGCTTGGCAGTGGCCCTGCTGTTCCCTTGGGGTAAAACTTCTTCGCCGTATGGATTTATATAAAATATGCGTTTGATTGGTGCGGGAAGGAGATGTTCTTCGTTTATTTCTAGTTTATCGAAATGTAGTTGTGAAAGCTTAAGTTGAGGATGGATATAACCAGGATATGCGTATTCTTCTTCATCTTCTTCATCTGTGACATCCACATCGTAGTCGCTCATATGCACCAACGTGCCTGGACCAACTAAGGAATTGTTGCTGTCATCTTGATTCAACGTATGAGAAAGTAGTCTAGTGCTCGAGACCATTTGCTTTGAGGGATGTGAAATCTGCGACTGCCCTGTTATGACTTCACCGTTTGCTAGTAGGGCCGAAATATGGTGTGTATGGTTGGTATTAATACAGGGTATGACGCTAATACGCTCCTCACAACGGCACAGCGTAACATTAACTCTATGGATGCGTCCAAAGACCCCAGGAACAAGCGGATGCCCGTGAGGAACAGATTACCTACACTAGCCTTCTCGAACTGGAACGGCGCTGAGCTCTTGTGTTTCTTCAAAAGCTCCGCTTGGATGTGAATCATGAAGGAACGGCATATTTCCTTGACCTGGCTAGGGATGCCTTTCCAAACATCGTTAGTCCCGTCAACAATGGAGTTCCATTCTTGCTTCGCCGTTACGACGTCCTCTGAAAGTCGATAGCCAAATAATCGAACCAGCTGCGGATCTTTGACCATGCTGACGATCCTAGATCGGATGTCTCCTATAGCTGGTCCACCGACCACTCTCAAAATCTCGCTTGTGGATCCACCATTATCCGATATGGGTAAGATAAAAGACAAATCTTTCGATAAAGACTCAAGTGCCGGTAATATAGAATTCGCCGCGGTTCCCCCGGATAGCACAACTATGTTCATTGCTGTTGCTGCAATTATGTGGCTAATCAAACTAGATGTGCTATAGGGCACGTAATCTTCGTTCTCGACGATAGTAGACAAAATATGAGGTGACGTTGTAGTATAATAACGTCTACAATTTTTAGGAACCCGTTAGCAAACTACCATAACGCTCGATAAGTTCAATTTCATCACGTTTCACAATGGTTAAAGCAGTAGTTTTTACAGATTTCGATGGTACAGTCACCTGGGAGGACTCCAACGATTACTTGACAGACAACTTGGGGTTTGGTAAGGAAGAGAGACTCAAGGTGTTCGAGGGTGTATTGGATGGAACCAAGACCTTCAGAGACGGGTTCTGGGCAATGTTGGAATCGATCAAGACTCCCCTTCCAGAATGCATTGAAATTTTGGAAAAACACATCGATCTCGATCCTGGCTTCAAAGATACCTTTCAATGGGCGCAACAAAACGACGTGCCTATCGTGGTGATATCGAGCGGAATGAAGCCAATCATTAAGGCGCTTTTGACGAACCTGGTTGGTCCCGATTCCATCCACAAGATTGACATTGTGTCCAACGAAGTGGAGGTTGATTCCGATGGACAATGGAAGATCGTATACAGAGACGACTCCGGCTTTGGTCACGATAAATCCAAGACCATTGAGGCTTACAAGAAGAAGTTTGAGGCTGAGGGCGAGAAGCCAACTTACTTCTACTGTGGTGATGGTGTTTCGGATCTCTCAGCTGCTAAAGAGTGTGACTTGCTGTTTGCTAGGAGGGGAAAGGATCTTGTGACCTTTTGCAAGAAGCAGCACGTGCCATTCCACGAATTTGACACTTTCGAAGAGATATTAACCTGCATGAAGGACGTTTTGGCAGGTAAGAAGACTGTCAAAGAACTGATGGAGAACTGATGTGTGGTGCTTTTTCACAGCTTATCTTGATGACATCTGAACATTCTTTGCGAATCTCTATACAACAAAAGATATACATATATGTATATTCCAGCAAATTATACACAGATTATATTTGTACTGTCATAGTGCTATAGATGAAGAACCCATAATTATAGCTTTGTCACGTGATGTCTTTTTCCACGAATCTAAATTGACCACGTGCACTTGATTTTAAAAACCAACACGTGATCATAATACTTATTCTCTCATAGCACTGAAGACGAAAATAGAGGTACGGCCGTTTCTGGGCGAGTTCAGTATCATGCCTTAGTACCCGGACCACAATCATCAATAGACCTGTGATGACCCTCTGTATGATCCTTAGCCAGAATACCTATCAACGCTCAATGTACTCACAGAATGGGCAGCGAGATTTAAAATTTAATGCATTGGATACGCTTTTAAGCATGTGGAACCGAAATAGTAATAAAGTCTTTCAAATCACTAAAAAAGTCACGTTCGGACTATAGTTTTGCTGACGCGATAGTTTTCTACACATTGCTCTTCAGATTGCGTCAGATTTCCTTCACGTCATTATATCCCTCTTCAAACTCATAGCGTCAAGAAAATCGAACATTGGCTTGTGTCCAACGAAGTAGCTTCATTGAAATTCCGGATTGAGTCGTCATCCGCTTACCTTGTTATTAATATTACATATATAGTATAGCTGAAGAATCAAGGCATTGCCATTGATAGCCGATAAGAAGGTGGCCAGCGCGCATAGAATCTTCTTTATTTTCAAAGAACTAAAATAAGACCTTGATTGGCTTCTTTATAATTCTTTTTTGCTACAAGTAGTGATTAAAGCGATACAAAGAACAAATATATAGATCAATGTAGATACAGCATTTGGTCCTGTATTTACACATCGTGTAGACTCTTGTAGCGAAGCTATTCTGTACTCATCTCATCCACCTCGTCCACGTCGTTCTCATCGTTATAAACGCAATAGTCAGAATTATACTCGGACCCTCGTAGTTAGTGCTTCTTCCCCACATTTCCTTGAATTTCGATAGGAATATCTCCGGGGCAATGGTGAAATAGTCAAAACCCCGAGATTGGAACCGATGTCGCAGAGGTTAAAAGAGGATGACCTTCACGGATTTGTGGAAGTAATGCTATAAAAGGGCCAATGATGAATTGTTGACTCTGTCATTACAATCGTAGAACTGCATCAAGGTACAAAGTAAAACAGACTAGGCAGTTAAGTAAGGAATGACGAAGATTCAGATTATCAATCCCATTGTGGAAATGGATGGGGATGAACAAACAAGAATTATCTGGCACCTGATCAGAGAAAAACTTATCTTACCCTTTCTGGATGTGGATCTCAAATATTACGACTTATCAATCGAAAACCGTGACGCTACAGATGATAAGGTGACAGTCGATTCTGCAGAAGCGACGCTGAAGTACGGTGTAGCCGTCAAATGCGCAACGATCACGCCAGACGAGGCCAGAGTTGAAGAGTTTGGGCTCAAGAAGATGTGGAAATCTCCCAATGGTACCATCAGAAACATTTTAGGCGGAACTGTGTTCCGTGAACCAATTGTGATTCCACGAATCCCACGTTTGATTCCGCAATGGAAAGAGCCAATTGTGATAGGTAGACACGCCTTTGGAGATCAGTACAAGGCTACGGATGTAGTGATCCCAGGTGCAGGTCAGCTAAGACTGGTTTTTGAATCTCAGGACGGCCTTCATGACATCGATCTGAATGTTTACGAGTTTCCACCTGGAGGTGGTGTCGCCATGTCAATGTACAACACCACTGAGTCGATTCATGGGTTTGCCAAGGCCAGTTTCAAGCTTGCCCTACAACGTAAACTTCCTTTGTACTCAACCACCAAGAATACCATCCTAAAGAAATACGACGGTAAATTTAAGGACATCTTTGAGGACATGTATGCCAAGGAATACAAAGAAGATTTCGAGGCGGCCGGAATTTGGTACGAACATCGTCTAATCGACGATATGGTTGCACAGATGTTGAAATCTACAGGTGGATTCATTATCGCCATGAAAAATTACGATGGTGATGTTGAGTCAGACATTGTTGCTCAAGGGTTTGGTTCTCTTGGGCTCATGACTTCTGTTCTGGTTACACCTGATGGTAAGACTTTTGAAAGTGAGGCTGCACACGGTACAGTAACAAGACACTACAGATTACATCAACAAGGCAAGGAGACTTCCACTAACTCCATCGCATCAATATTCGCGTGGTCGAGAGGCATTATTCAGCGAGGCATAATCGATAAATCACCAGAAGTGGTGAAATTTGGCGAGTTGCTTGAAAATGCTACTACTAGTACTGTCCAGGATGACGGTATTATGACCAAAGATTTGGCATTAATGCTGGGCAAAACAGATAGATCCAGTTACGTGACCACAGAGCAATTTATTGATGCGGTGGAGCAGCGTCT
>JAJLUF010000199.1:0-14504 GCA_030569995.1 Lachancea cidri
TTCGTCATGAGGATAATAGCAATGTCAGTCAAGAGTCATGGTCAAAGCTCAAGTGTGCAAAACGCGATCCTGACCACTTTAACTTATTTTATGCATTTGACTACTTTCAATGCCGAACTATTGAGAGTGGTGAACGACGATTTTGATTTCCCACAGCTAACCGAAGATGTATTGCGTGACATAAGCAATAAAGAGTTCAATGCTAAGGATGCTACTGGTCCCAAGGCTATTTCAAATTTTCTAATAAAGTTGTCAGAGCTTATCCCACGGATAGTCCTAAGACAAATGACGCTTATAGTTAAATTGCTGAACAACAGCTCCTTCACGTTAAGATGTGCAGTGGTTGAAACTTGCGGCAATATCGTAATTGAAATTTCATCCAAACGTGAGGATCTGATGCATTACAAACAGCAGGTTGAGGTGCTTTTAGAATTGCTAGAAGAAAGGTTCGCTGATTCTAACCCATATGTGAGGACGAAAGCTATCCAAAGTTGTCTCAAAATATGTGACCTCGAAACAAAGTTTAACAAGAATAGGTCTAACTTAGTCAAGCTAGCAGTGCGCTCTCTTCAAGATAGGTCTTCACTAGTTCGGAGAAATGCTGTAAAGCTTCTTTCGAAGTTATTGCTGACTCACCAATTTAGTGCATTGCACGGCACACAACTGAGGTTGGAACATTGGGAGGCACGCTTGAAAGGTGCGCAGCATCAACTACAGCAAACTCTTGAAAACACGCGAGATGAATCAAGAGATAGTTTGGAAGACGCCATCGAAAAAAGTATAATGGAAGAAGATCATGATTCCTCTTCTAGCGAACTCGAAGAGGAGCAGGTCTCCCGAATTGAGCGTGAATCTGAGAATGTTAATACAACGAATTCGAACGCCATCTTCAAGATGAAGCTAACAATCCAATATTACAAAGATGCGATCGAGTTCATACGAATCCTTCACGCGGGTATCGACCAATCCTGTCAGCTTCTTTTTTCAAGAAACAAGAATGAAGTCCTAGAAGTTATGGACTTCTTTGTTTTGGCAGACGCATACGATATAGAACGCAGTCCCTTAGGGATCAAAAAGATGCTTCATTTGGTATGGATGAAAGGCTCTAATGATGAAGGGACGAGTATCGTATCGCACCTAATTTCAAGTTATAATCAACTCTTTTTGACGGCACCTGAAGGCTCAAACTTTAGAGAGAGAGCCGCATATATCGCTAAAAATTTGATAGGGTTAACTAAAGATGCTTCAGTAGCTGATTTGGCATCTCTAGAAAAGTTGTTAGGGTTAATTTATGACGAAGATTTTATTGACCAGGACGCTATTAATGTCTTATGGGCCATTTATAACAGTGCAAGTGAGCAAGAAAAGGCATTCGATATAGATCAAATTCATGGAGCTATAATTGTGTTAGGTATGTTGTCACTAGCGAACCACGAAATTGCTATAAAGGGATTGGATTCGTTGTTAAGAGTCGGTTTAGGTGAACCCGGAAGGAAGGATCTGGTCCTTTCAAAATTCTCATGTATTGCACTACAACGGATAGATTCTCAAGATAACGTCACAAGATCAACTCCAATTGCAAGAAGTGAAGAAGCAACTAGTAAGTTGTCCGCAAAAATCATTGAATACATTGAAGATCCTGATTACTTTCCCGCTTGCGAAGAGGCAATATCTGCATTGTTTAGTATTTCATCCACTCCTGACCAGGTGTGTACAGAACTTATACGGGAAAAAACCATGATGACTTTCGGGCGCAAAGAAGGTGAAGAAAGTTCCGCAAAATTATTCTCTCGAGAGGTTTCACTCGCACAATTGCTGTTTATTGTTGGTCAAGTCGCGATCAAAACTACTGTGCATTTGGAAAAATGCGAAGCTGAGTTTAAGAGGAGAAAGATTGAGGCAGAAACGAAGAAAAGCACTAGCGAAAAAAACCGTGAATCCAATAGTGAGGAGCAGCAACAAGAATTAGAAATGATTGGTGGTACTAATGAAGATGATTTTACTGATGCAATTTCATTTATTAAAGAAAATGAGTTATTGTTTGGTGATCACTCGTTGCTTGCAAAATTTGGACCATTAGTGGAAGAGGTAGTATCCAACAGCACTAAATTCAGTGATCAAATGCTTCAGAGAACAGCAGTACTCTGTCTCGAAAAATTTATGTGCGTTTCTTCAAAATATTGCGAGAAAAATTTATCCTTGCTTATCACTATCATGGAGAAATCGCCAGATCCAATCGTTCGCTCTAATGCGGTTCTTGGTCTCGGAGATATGGCCGTATGCTTTAATAGCTTGGTTGATGAGAACACTGAATTTCTGTATCGACGTTTGCATGATGATAATTTGATGGTCCAAAGGACCTGCCTGATGACCGTGACATTTTTGATTCTCGCTGGACAAGTAAAGGTCAAAGGACAGCTTGGGCAAATGGCTAAATGCTTGGAAAACTCTGATCAAAGTATTAGCGACATGTGTAAATTGTTTTTCACTGAACTAGCAACCAAAGATAATGCTATCTACAATGGCTTCATTGACATCTTCAGTGGTTTGTCGAGTGATGATGACTTGGAGCGCGGATCTTTCAAAAGAATTATAAAGTTTCTGCTTTCATTCATTGACAAAGAACGTCATCAAAAACAGCTTAGCGAAAAGTTGTTTGTCAGGCTGCAGAAATCAGATGACCAAAAACAGTGGGATGACATTGCATTTGTGTTGAATAGTCTCCCATATAAGAACGATAAGATAATGACAGTTCTTGGAGATGGTTTTAAAATGGTTTCTGCAAGGGACTAATCATAACGATAATTCTGTGAAATCCTTTTTTAATCGTATATAAAGCACAACTATCTACAGAAGGAATTTCACCGACTTTTATTTATATCTTTTTTTTATAGTGGTCTCCAAAAACCTTTGAAGGGTGTTCGATTGGGTCACTTGATTTGCCCAGCGTGAAGTCCAAAGGCAGCTGCTTCGAGTACAAGTTGCCGGATTTTAAGTGGTCCTTGACCAGCTCGGCCATACCTTTAATAAATGTTTCGTTACCATTGAGTGACTCGCAGCGCTTTAGTTTATCTTTGTAAGCGGATTCGCCAATTACGCCTAAGTCTATCTCGTGCAAAGTTTCAATGTGATCTGAGGTAAATGCAATAGGGATAAAAATTAATCCTGGCTCGGTAGGTGACAACCATTTCGCAGCATCGGCTGTTTGAGCTCCCAGCCAAGGTTTTGGTCCAACTTGAGATTGCCAAACCAGCCTATAAGGGTTGCAGAACTTTAGTTGCTCCATAACACGATAAACAGTTGCACCAACTTCTGCTGGATAGGCGTCAGCGGTATTTACAACATCCATAGGAAGAGAGTGCGCAGAAAAGAGAAGGACTACGTTGCTTCTAATATTCTCAGGGAATTCTTGTAATTTTGCCGTAATATTCTCTGCGAAAGCTTTGACCAAGCCCTCGCTAGTGGGCCAACGATCAATGACAGACCATGAAATAGTTCTATCAGGATCCAAGCTTTTAATTTGACGCCAGAGCTCATTAATCGAAGATCCCGTCGTCGAGTAGGAAAACTGTGGGTACTGGGAGAACGCAACAGCTCTACGAACGCCATCTTGTAACATTCTCTTATACGTCTCGCCCGTTAAAGGTCTAGCATAGCGGAATGCGACGTAAGGCTTGTGGGGAGCCGTCTCGGGACTGCTTTTGTCAAGTATTTCGCAAACCCGGTTGGCTTGGTGTTCAGACCACTTGCGAATGGGCGATCCGCCTCCAATTTCTCGATACTGTTGCTCGATCTTGGGCGTCCGGAATTTTGAGATATACTTTGCTATCAATGGCTGATATTTGCGACTGATGGGAATAAGATCATTGTCAGCGAAAAGCTGATATAAGAAATCCCGAGTTTCCTCGACCTTCGAGGGTCCTCCCATGTTCATGAACACAACACCGGTTGGTGGCTTTTGGAAAGCCCTGCTAGTGGACGAGAAAAGACGTCCTGAACTCATTGATCTCTGAAGCATGCTTGCTTTTGTCCTATAGAGTGGTAGTCTTTTTTTTTCATCAAATCAATAGCAAGATTTTCTATAGAAATATGTACGTGATACTATCATGTACATGAAAAGCATCGTTCATTACGGTTTCTCAAACGAACGACCTCTTCCTACATCGCTTCTCATAGACCCATGAATTCGTCTTGCATTCGCAACTCATTCCATATGCTTTTGAAGCATGGTGTTCATATATACTTCACAATTCAAATTTTTTTTCATGTTAAAATTTATTGTCGCTTCTAGTACCATGAAGATCCTCAAGCGCTTCCTACCAATAGTTTGAAATTATGTGTCTACTAAAACAATGCGAGTTTAAATTCCAAAAATACGTTTACTGCTGTTAAATTTTATACTGCAGATTCAGCAATTTCGACACAACATATGTATTTTGGGTTAGAGTGCTTCATTTAGATGTTAGAATGCCAGTCAATATGCCCTTCTGGGGCTTCTCCTTGGGAAGATCACTTTGAAACATGAAAATCGGTAGTTCAGTTTACTCTAAAATCTCAGTTCTTCTTTGGTGTACTACGGTCATGTATATTATTGAACGAGCGTCTAGAATAAAAAAGAAATATAAATCAGGAACCGGTTTTTGGAAAGCTTAAAACACGTGATATGACGTAATCGGAACTTTGGTGTCCGACTTACCATGCAGTGGCGGACATAGTGTTGTCCGATTACAGGTGCCTTACATTTCCGGACAAATCAGAAATTGCATTACCCACATCAACATTTTTTGTTTCAACAATTTTTGTTTTAACAATTGTTCAGCTTATTCGTATATATTAAGAAAGCGGTATAACTGAATCGTATCTTGGATTTCGCTGTATCCATATACGATAATTCGCTAATCACAATTCCACAGCAAGGATAAGTGTTTCTAATCCTTCTGTGCAGGCAATACTCAGGACCTGTCTATCTGTATTTCATTAAAACTTGGGCAAGCAAAAAATTTTTAAGGATGTCCAATTATATTGGAAACAAAATACAGGGGTGGTCAGAATCCAGTGGTATGGACGAGATCACCTTCAAGTTGGCCATCTGTCTCTTTGCATCGTTTCCACTCAACGCATTGATGAAGAGACTACCTGATAAAAGGGTCAATCTCAAATGCTGGTACATTGTGACTGTTTCTGCTTTCTATCTCTTTGGAGTGCTGAACATTTTCAATGGCTTCTTCACTTTGTTTTTAAGCTCCATGTTTACATATTGTATTACACGTTTCTACCGATCAAGATTCATGCCATATGTGAATTTTGTAGTTGTGATGGGTCATCTAGCACTCAATCATATCGATAGACAGTTCATCAACCAAGCGGATCGTTCTCAACTGGATATAACAGGTGCACAGATGGTTTTGGTTATGAAGTTGACATCTTTTGCCTGGTCGTATTACGATGGCTCACTCACTGATTACTCGAAACTTACAGAGTACCAAAAGGGTAAGGCAATCAAAAGTCATCCTAGTCTACTAAATTTTCTCGCTTACACTTTCTTTTTTCCATCACTACTGACAGGTCCTAGCTTCGACTATGCTGACTTCGAATCGTGGCTGAACTGTGAGGTCTTCCGCGATTTGCCGAATGAACGGAAGCCTAAACATAGGTGGACATCTAAAGATCCAAACAAGCGCCGTCAAATTCCGAAATGTGGAGTGTTTGTACTATGGCGGGTGTGTCAGGGTCTTTTCTGGATTGGTCTTTCTTTTGCTGCTCCATTAGTGGTATCTTTGGATACTGTCTTTAAACCCGAATTTCTGCAGAAGAGTTTCCTCTACAGAATACATTATCTGTACGTTTTGGCTTTCACCTATCGTTTGAAGTATTACGCTGCGTGGACCATTTCAGAAGCTTCCTGTATTTTATGTGGTCTTGGGTACAATGGATATGATAAAAAAACTGGCCACATTAAATGGGACCGCGTGCAGAATATCGATATTTGGAGTTTCGAGATGGCTTCAAATACACATGAGGGTCTTGAGGCATGGAACATGAATACTAATAAATGGCTGAAATACTACGTTTACCTGAGAGTTGCGAAACCTGGCACCAAGCCCGGGTTCCGCAGTACTCTATTTACTTTCTTAACATCTGCTTTCTGGCATGGAACTAGACCTGGCTATTATCTGGTTTTTGCAACTGGTGCTCTCTATCAAACTTGTGGGAAATTTTTCAGACGCAACTTGAGACCTCTATTTCTTGCTGCTGATGGATCTCCATTAGCTTCTAAGATCATTTACGATATTGTCTGCTTTTACGTTACAAAATTATCATTCGGTTACTTGGTTCAACCTTTCGTAGTATTAGAACTGCCCAAATCGCTATACTGCTGGCGTACGGTTTATTTCTACGTTCATTTGGGTATTGCCGTGACGTTCTTTCTATTCAAGGGTCCATTCTCGAAATCAATTATTAGATTTTTGAAAGCTCGTCACCCTGTCAATATCGCTGCTCGTGTCGAAAAGAAATCGTTTAAGGATGCTATCGATTCTGCTGGTTCTTTGAGTGACATACTAAAGGCAAAGCAAGACTTTGAAGTAGGAGAAGTTTCGAATAGTATGCATTTAGGTATTCCAGAAGCAGATTTTGACAAGTCTACTCTAGATGAAGCTAAACGTGATTTTGTTAATTTCCGTGAATCTTATGAAAAATGGAGAGCCGAGAAGGGATTAGAGGTCGAAGAGGAAAACTTGCAGAAGGCTTACGAGAACTTCAAAAGGGAACTGTCTTCTGGTGTCTCAAGAAGAGCCAGCTTCAGCGAATATTCACCAAAGCCCATTACAAAGATAGATTAAGCTCAATTCGTTAATCCTTAGCTTGTTATTTTCGTACTTATGGTTTATATAGTTTAGAATTCATCAGGATTAAATAAATCCAAATCTAATTCCAAACCACTATCATTTTCATCAACCTTCTCGGAATCCTTAGCTGTGTTGCCCCCAAACTCTAGTGAGCCTCTCCTTTCTTCAACATTTTCTTCTGTCGAGACCTGTGGTGGCACATCTATGGATTCTTCTTCGTCCTTTACGTTTTCTTTCGATACCTCCTCATCTTTTGCCTTTTCTATGTCTTCATCTACTTGCCCCGGAATTTTTGTGAGCTCCTTCGCTCTAAGAGATGCCATTGCAAGCATTCCTCTTCTCATCGCATCTTCTGCTGGCCACACAAAGTTATTTGG
The DNA here is from genome assembly GCA_030569995.1 of Lachancea cidri. Lineage (NCBI taxonomy): Eukaryota > Fungi > Ascomycota > Saccharomycetes > Saccharomycetales > Saccharomycetaceae > Lachancea > Lachancea cidri. The sequence goes on from JAJLUF010000199.1 coordinate 7,226, forward strand.
GCCTATTGTGCCTTTATCAAATGTTGGGGGTATATGCGTAAACTTGGCTAATTTCATCGCGTAATCCAGCAATACATTTGAATAAACTTTTTCTCTTTGCTTCAACATTGTTTTTCGCTCAAATTCAACTTGTTCTGCCATGGGTAAGGTGTTCAGTTGATCGTGGCAGTCAGTGAGAGTCTGTAAAATGAGGGTTGTGCGTTCTTCGATCTCCTGTCGTTCTTGATCCAATAGTCTGAGTCTTCTATCGATTGCATCGTATTGGGGGAAACTCTCTAGGGTTTTAAAGAGCCTTGCATCCACCTCTATAAGCGACTGAGCTACCTTTAAATCAGGGTTAAACTTGTCTACAGATGTTACCAGCTGTGAGAGTGTCTCTTCGAAATCGCAGATGTCTTTGTATATTTGTACTTTCGAAAGCATGTCTTTATCATTTGAAAGTTCCCCAGGCTTTTTTATCGTTTGTAATGCATTGATGCTCATCAGAGATATCTATTTCACCACTTGCACTTTATTATTACTCTATTTAATCCTGTTAACTAATACTGCCCAAGTCGAGTTCTTAGTTTAATTTTGTCAATCGTTAATAACGGGTTGCAGTGTATGAAATATGATCATTTCGAATCATTGCGGTCCTGCATTGATTTAAATGTAGCTGATTCGTATTCATTCTAGCATTATTATATATGTTCCACTTCCGTTAACCCGGGACAATACTGGGCCATGTCAAGTTCATCGGTGTATTTTGTTCCACAATAAAAACAGTAATGAAATTCTGCTTTCAAGAAGATATGTATCCTGAGAATCTTCTCATCAATTTCCAAGTCTTCGAAAATACGAAGCTCTTCGTCACTACTTTCAATTGGAGGTTCACTTTTTTCTTTCTCGATTTTCAACTGGACATTCTCATCTTTGGATGTAGCAGTATTCTTGCCAACTAAACCCACTTGATCTCTCTCGGTGGATAGAGTTTCTTCCTTGTCCGGCCGTACACCATCGTCTTTCACACGAAGAGAGTTTGCGAGCACACCGCATTCCGGCAGATCGTTTGCATTTTTAGATCTCATCTGCAAATAAATAATATGTCGTCGCCAAAGACAGTTGAAATTCCTAGGATCACTACTGTTTGAAAATGTATCTATATCTCCACTCATCTCAAATGCAAGTTTTTGCATCTTAGTTAAGGTCCTCTCTTTGCTCCTTTGTTCCCTCGAGCTCTGTACCCACTTTTGGTACTGATCCGAATTCGCTTGAAATCCATGGAGTAAATCATCGAGTCGTCCTTCTCCAATTCCTCGCTTACCTGTCTTGTATACAGCTTTTATTGGAGTTTTGATAGCATTAGTTTGTCCTGTACCCAAACCTTGGCCTATGTTAAAGCCCATTTTCTGCATCATAGCGAAACCCTTTGGCATAGAAGTTATTACGCCCTCTTGCTCTGTTTTCTCTTGTCGTTCAGTTATGATAGACACCTCTTCAGGCATTTTAACGCTGGCAAGATTCATGGTCAAATAATCTGCCCCATGGCTATGGTGATTTTTTGTCGCGCAGAGCTGTGCTGGCGTCGCTGCACTTTTCGTGCGCTTGGCTCTTCTTAAGTTGTGTAGTTCTATCTCGTCTTCGCTATCAGAGCTACCTAGGTCAATGACTCTTCTCTTAGGCGGCATTACGGTGTGTAGGTCGTTTTTTCATCCGACAAACGATGATTTACAGCTATAAATCACATACAAATATTAGAAATCATAAAATAAATAGAAGGGAAAGTAATTTTTTCAAGCACACTTTCTTCTATACAAAGCTTGTGAGATCATTGGACGCTAAAGTCATTAATGATCTTGGGAAGCTTGGGAATTCCATCCCGTTCTAGCTGCTTTTGGACTTCATTTTCCAAGCCTCTTTTCCATAGATCATGATTTTCTCCAATAACATAAGAAATGGTTCTATTCATGAAACCTTTTTCGCCTAAGAACCGGAGCTGTTCAATAACATCTTCCAGTAGAATTGCCTTTCCAGCAGAGATACCATCACCCAGCCCAGGGTGTCTAACGTTCACGATATGAATATGAAAATGATAGTAAGATGGCTGGTAATGGATGAAAGTTCTCAATTCATCAGGCCGAATTGCGTAGTTGTAACAGGCGGGGATTACTGACCGGATCTTGTTTAACATTTCCACTAGCCATGGTCTGTGCTCTGGCCTCAAATCTCTTATAGATCGGATGTCTTTTCTAAATACGATGGCTACAAGATACAGCGCATCTAGGTTGACACCATCCCATTTCATATCGGGTAATACCAGGAAGCCATCCTGCGAGTTTTCCTCCACAAAGTCTTTATACACCACTCTTCCTGATTCTGCGCCGTCATATAAGATGTTATGGACCCACTTTAATCTGCCACCATTGCACATCTCATTTATGTAAGGTTCTACGACCTTCGTGTAAATTTCAGGCGTTTCACGAATAACGTGGAACAGCTGATGGTCGAATTTCCTGATGTGAACACTGGTTGCGGGCCAAATCAAGTTTACCTTTGCAGTGGGGTTACGTTCAATATCTTGCTTCATCATAGACATACCCCAGAAATATATATCGTTTGATGCAATCTCTTTCAACTCCTGGATGGAATTAATACAAGAATATTCATCCTCACAGTTGTGTAGAATTGGTGTATTCCTGCCATCTTCCTTCTTTAAGATGTTGGTTTCATATGTGAAATGGGTTTTCTCTAAAGTCACGATGGCATCCTTCAAATCGATTTTACCTAGTAAGGAAATGACTTTTGTTTGCGGATTGGAATCCAAAACTCTGACGAACTTGAATCTGTTAATTAAAGAGTTGAAATCCGATAGAGGAGGAAAGGTAGACATCTTATTGAAGTATAGTATTGAACAATGGTCAAAGTGCAAAAACTACTAAGGGTTCATATTAATAGGCGTGATCATTTTTTTCAGCCCTTTATGTTGGGTGGACTTCCGTATCCGAGTACCAAGGTTCTCGGACAAATATACACTACTACACAGTTTTTGATATAGGTCTTGACAGCAATCGATCATCTCAAGAAGACCCACCAGATCAAGAATACAAACACAAGCGCTAGTAAGACTATAGGAGCGTATTGGCTGAGAAGAAGGTCGAAATTTATCTTCTGGGCAGTTCTTCTGTATTTTTTAGAATCTTGTCTCAGAGAAGCACTCAAATCGCTCATTTTATCCAAAGAATCACCTCTGTAAAGTAAATCTTCAATATTCTTGGTCATGATCTGCTTAACACCCATGAGGTCTTGGTTTAGCTGGTCCATGTTATCCTGAACTCTTTTGTCGCTGTATAATTTCTTCGTTTTTTGCAAAAAATTGTCGAACGTGACGAATGCATAGGGACGCACGGTAGGTCTTGAGTACTCGTTACCGTAGGAGTGTTCAAACTCTTGTGCGACGTCTTTTAGGTAAGAGAACGCTAGATTCCGAGGATATCCTTTTTCTGCGATGACAAAATACGCCACCATGTTGACGCGAATGTAATGGATTTCAAATTCGCCGCTTTCAAGTGTTGCCTCATTGGCAGAGTTTGGCGTCAATCTGGAAATAAGCACCTTGATTTTCTTCTTCTGTTCGGTCAAAGCAGGATTCGTGTCATCATCGACTGACGAGCACAATGGAAGGCCTACTTCTTGGTTAGTAAATGGACGCTTTTTTCCGTGGTGACCCCAGGTACATACCGTCGTCTCTAAAGATCAAAGTAGACTTGATCATTGCGTTTTTAGTTCGTTTCTTCAACAAATTATTTGCAATGGACAACTGTACGATCTGTTCTTTTTGATGCTGAGAGATGGTGTTGGTATCATAGTTTACGAGATCGACTTTTCAGTAGGCCAAGTCCATAGAAGCTTTACACAAGAATTCATCAGATCTTCCGGACTTGCCGTACATGAAGCGGCGAGACATGATTCGGTAAGGTATTCTAGTGCTGGCATTCGATGAACATATCATATACATATCTATTGATATAGACTACTGGAATGAACTCACCAAAGCGCCTTGAACTTTAATAACTGAATAAGAATGTAGCATCAACTAGCGTACCTCAGCTTCGCCTCCTATAGTTGCAATAGTAGCTTGTAATTAGCAGTCTTGTTTTTTCGGAGCTTGCTCTATGATGTACTGCCCCTTACGTAGCAACCGGCGATTGAGCCGAAGAAGGAATAAGTAAACTCGCTTGTACATCTGTGCCTATTTTGTCGTGCAGCCCGAGGCGAAGAATTACACACATTCTTACACCCGTTTCCACGTGCTAAGAGAGGTCAACACAAAAGTTGCTATTCTATTCAAAAGAAGCGAAATTAACCAAGAGTCACATCGTTAGCACTGTCCCCATTAAGCTCCAGATATGGTGCTGCCGATCGCATCTTGTGAGTGCCTTAAAATCCTTCAGCACAGGTTGAGAGGAAGTATTCCATAGTGGTTCGGCATTTGAAAATATGCACCCTACTGCGCCACCAAGTGACGCGGCATATTTTTCATTTTCCGGCATACATATAGATACGAAGATATATATATGTATATCCCGAGCTCTTGGCAAGACTTTGTTCATACAGTTCAGAACTTTTTATAAAGCAAAACGAATCATCATGAAACTATCATTGATAGCATTCGCTGCTCTTGCTGCGGCAAGTAAAAATCATCCAGAAAATGAAATAAATGAAAACAAGGACGTTGAAGGAAGGCCTTCTCATGAGAGCAACGTCAAACATGGAGCTGCTCTTGCGAGAACGTTGTTATTCAAAGAACGCAATTTGCATTTAAATACGATCGATCGTAACACCGGTGCTCCAGTGTCTTTTGTTGAGTACTTTGTGGGTTCGGACGACTGCCCTGACGTAGAAGTGTCGAACAATGGTAATGTAATCTTACTTTTGTTGGAAATGAGCTCAAGCTACCAGAACTTGATAAACGGGTCAGCAGTTTCTGCTTCCGTCGAAGGCCACTTTGGGCACAAGTCGCCAATGTCTTCCCCACGTGCCAACTATTTTGGAAATCTCAAGGCCCTCGAGAACTCCGACAGCCTAAAGGAATGCTTCTTGTCGAAGCACCCAGATGCTCGCTGGTGGCTTCCTGGTGATGACAAGAGCAAAGTTCACGACGGACATTGGTACGAATTGGACGTGAATGATGTTTATATCATCGGAGGTTTTGGCGACAGATCTTATATTGGCCCTGTCAGCAATGAAGAGTATCATGGTATCTTTGACAAACCTCCTAAGTCTCTAAAGGACCACGCAAAGCCTCATCCTCACGACCGCGTTCTCTGTTCCACTAGCGATGATGAGATAACTTGCGAAGAAGTTCCAAGATTCGAACATGACGACGATATTCCTGATTCTCACTCATCATTCGAATTCAAGCACCACCGTGGAAATAGACATGGAGGAGAAGATGATGAGGAAACTGATTCAAATAAGCCACACGACAAAGGCTTCAAGGGCAAGGGAGGGCCAAGATTTAGACACGGAAGGAAGGGCGAAAATAGAGATGAAGAGAATTCGGAACGTCACGCTGATGACATCGAAGCCAAAGAACACCGGGGTCCAAGGGCTCATGGTCGGGGAAAACCAGGCCGCAAAGAAGGCGGTAGAAGAATGAAAGACGTACAGAAGGAAGAACAATCCTCTGAGAATGATGAGTTTGATCACGAATCTAGACGCAACCCAGATTTGAGACCTTCCGAAGTTGAGTCTGATGATTCTGAGCACCATGGAGAATACAAAAATCAAAAGGACAAGCCAAAGGCTCATGGAAGAAAAGCAGGATGTAATCAAAGTGCCAAGAAGAATAAGCAAGAGAAATCAGAAAAGGCAGAGAAACCGGAATTTGATGACGATTTTGATCACAAATCAAGACCAGGTCACGATTCCAAAGAGTCCGAACTTGACATGAAAGACTCTAAGCACGCAGGTAGAAAGGGCACTCATGAAAAACATGAGAACTCTGATGAGGCTCATCACGAGAAGGCCGGACGCAAGCACGCTGGCAGGAAGGGCAATCATGAAGAACATGAGGACTCTGACTTTGAAAAGGACGATTTCGATTCTGAATCTGATTTCTTTGATCATGAAAAAGGTGGAATGATTGAAATGCCAATTGTTGGCGTGTGGTCAGACTTCAAGCAATTCTTTGTCAGGATTTTTAACACGTACTGAGTGTGTTCTTCACTCGTATTGATAATCAAACGACGCTAGCGTCTTATGTTCGTCAATATTATGACTACTTCAACATTTAGCTGATAGTTTAACTTTTTCAAGAAAATGTATTGATTTTTGAAGCTGAGATTGTATCTGGCGTCTGTAATAATAAACTGAGGGCTCCATTTGTTCTCCAATGGTAACAGTCCATATATTGGGCTGATAAAGGATGTGATTAATTATGTTTGTATTTTCTTTTCTATACATGATCATCGCCACATACGATTATATTTCTTAAATGTAAGCCTGGGGAAGAGCTTCTCATCAACAAAATTGTCAACTATTTTGTTCATTGGATCCTAATTGCCAAAGTTATGGCTATTCGTCACTTTAGAAGAAAGGTCGCTCTTGATGCGTCCGCAGATGCGAATGAAAGCTCTTCGTCCGAAGTCGAAAGCTCAGATGGATCTATAAAAAATGATGAATTACTTCATGGTGAAAGAGATGACGTTAAGTTAGCAGCAAAGGAGCTGAAGCTATCATTAAAGGAAACTTCTTTATATACGGATTCTTCACTAACGAAATCGAGCTTCCCTTCTGTAGATGAGGGCCTTGTTGGCCGACAGCAGAATGGAAGTAACCCATCAGACATTGCGAACAAAGTACATGAATCTAATGAATCTGATGAGTCTCCCAGTGAATCTGCAGGTGATTCCTCTAGCACGTCTTCAAGTGACAGCGAAGTTGCTCTTCATAAGCCGATATACCTCAAAAATCTTAAAAGAGGAGCGACGGTAGATAAAGCCAGTATGAAGAACTGTTTACCCACGGAAACAACTACCAAGCAAAAGACACTGCTAAGAATACAGCATGAACACAAGGTCATGAAGGATGTCGAGCAGCGAGCCGAATTTAAATCGAATTATACAACTGATAAAGCTCTACTCCAGCAAATTTTAGAATTAGATGATAATGACGCTCTCGACCCAACAAAAGAGCACGAGGCATGGCTCGAACGGCACAAAGCAAGGGATTTGAGGTCTCGTCAAGAGCTCGAGGTAATTCAGAAAGAATTAGAAGACCAAGAGAGCAGAAAGCTATC
>JAJLUF010000200.1:0-14424 GCA_030569995.1 Lachancea cidri
TTGGCTTCCGCGCCAGTGGAACTAACAACTGTTAAAGGTTATGAGGATTTTATTTCTAAACAGCAGAAGCTGAAAGCTGATGTATCTACGATTCTCAACGAAGATAAGAGTTGTGGGTATGTTCTGAAAGGTGGTGAGGCAATTGCTACTATTTCCGGAGATGCGAAGGATCATCTTTTGGCCTTAATGGGTGGGAAACTATAAGAACAGAACGATGGGAGCATAAATTATGGCTTAAGAAGTTTGCTCTTAAGGGGGAACCAGCCTAACGGTGTAACATGTGACATCTCAGCAAGTTCAGCAGTTTCTGCCTTCTACTTTCCTGGCCCTTTGTTCATTAGCTGATAGATCGTTTATACAACCGCTCGCTACAGATATATAAAACGACGTATTTCAACATCATTAATAGTTCACTCGCTAAATTGTTCTGTGATATTTTGAAGATTTGATTGGAAGACAGTCTGCCCCAGTAGTGATCTGCCTATACATTAAAAGAACCATATTTAAAAACGACAAAATATCCTATAATCGTATCATCCGCATCAAACTATTGTGTGAGTTATAATCGTGGTCTTTGTTACTTCCTCGGTCGTATGAAGTTTCAATGGCTTCTGTAGAAGATGGCCCATTCTTTCCACTTTTGTCCTCAGGTACCCTTCGATCTCCGTCGAATGAATACCTTCTTCCTCGTTTGTCCACGAAAGAGGCACCATTGGAACACGTTCCACACAGTGTAAGAGAGGTGGGTATTCGACTTGTGTTACTTTGTCAGGGTTGTTGGTTAGAAGTCTTACCTTTTCTATGCCCAAATCTATCAGGATTGCTCTTCCTAGTGAAAAATCTCGGCCATCTGCTGGATGTTTTAGCATCAGGTTTGCCTGAACCGTGTCTGCCCCCAAGTCTTGCAAATTGTACGCCTTTAGTTTTTCCCCTAACCCGATTCCACGACCCTCTTGCCTTAAGTAGACAATAACACCTCGCCCCGAGCCTCCTTTTATATCCCCTTCACGGTCAAGTGCCATGAGTTTACCGGCTCGGTCAAATTGTTCTCCGCAATCACAACGAGCGCTCCAGGCTGTCTCACCCGTGTAGCATTCAGAGTGGATACGCACGAGAGTATCTCTATCATGCCAAGTTTGTTCGTTCACAAGTAATTCCCCATTATCGGAGAATTTCAATTCTATGCCCAACCGTTCGTCTCGGTCTGCAACCACCCTCCCAGGGAAGAGTTTACCGATGTATGCACCTCTTATCATCCGGTCTTGCTGTGATTCGCCGGTTCTTTGCTTGAATAAAGTCCGAGATCTGATATCTTCCCCGAACACTATTGCTAGATGCTCTTTATTGTCTCTGTCGTTTGCGTATAAATGCAAAAAGATCTCTGGACCCTGAGTTGTGGGGATACGTGCTCTCGCCACACACACAACGGTTGGTAATTTGTCTTTAGTTGTCATATCGTTTCTTTTAGCAGTTGATTATTTACCCCAGAGAATGCAACTTCACTTCTCTTGTTAAATATTCAAGTAATGACTAAGAATTGAGAAACATAAATTTTTCAAGCCTATACTTACTAAGTGAGGTCCAAAAAAAAAAAAAAAAGCCCCGTCCTATAAGAAAGGTAAGAGCAGTAAAGCAAATTAAAAGCTCTTCTTGTTTTATCGCAGCTAGTTATCAAATAGTAGGTTCCATCTGGATCCAGTAACGGTGTACTTGAGTCTAGAAGAAGATTTTGAAAACGTTCATTGGCCATCAAAGTATGGTTAACTCTCACATATAACGACAAAATGCTGAATATTTCGTGGTTTCAACAACAACAACAAGCAATGTCAGACACTGAAAGCACGAATACTGCTAGCCACCGGGTTCTAGTTTCTCTCAGAGAGGCCGCAAGAGTCATTGGGGCTCAGGGAGCAACAATCCAGGAAATTCGCGAGTCTAACAAGGTAAAAATAGGTATTTCGCCTCATGAAAGGGGATGCTCAGACAGGATCCTTACTTGTTCAGGTTCAATTCAAGGAGTAGCCAATGCGATAGGTGATGTGATAGATGTACTCAATCGCGAGGAACAAGAGCCAGAGGAGCACACGTACAAGCCTCTCAACTTTATACTCCCATCACCAAGCCCTGATGAAATCCAGGACGTCGAGAGTATCAAGAGAATTGGAAATTTGAGATTAATTGTGACCAATTCTGAAGTTTCATCTATTATTGGTACGCAAGGCAGTAGAATCAAAGGACTTATTGAAAAGCATGGTGTGAAGATTGTTGCATCTAAGAACTTTTTGCCAGACTCTCAAGACCGTGTGGTGGAAATTCAAGGTTTCCCTGGTTCGATCGCAAACTGTCTTGTAGAAGTAAGTGAAATTTTGCTCAAGGAATCCAAACCATCTCATGAGAAACATTATTATCCTCATACAAAGAGTCAAGAAGAGGGTTCGGTCACCAAAGTCGTACCTATCCCAGTTGATTACGTGGGTGCCCTATTGGGTCGTGGCGGTAACAGAGTTTCCAGTCTTAGAAAATATACCAAAACGAAGGTCATTGTGAGCGATGAACCCAACGAAGAAGGAGAAAGACTTTTCACTATCACAGGCAACAACCAAAACAGCGTAAAGCTGGCAGAGACCATGTTAATGAAAAATCTCGAAACAGAGAAGCAAAGACGTGACGAGAAGGAGTCTAAGGAGTAGAGGCGTATCCTCGTAAAAGGGAGTTCTTGTTGTTTTTTTGTCTATGTATGTAACATTATGAAACCTATCTGGAAACTTAACGGGATCGAAAGGACTTAGAGCTTAACTTTATTTTCTAGATACGAACACCGAGTTTTGATTTCAGATGGTATTATATGGCACATAACTTTAATTAATCCGATGCAGTGTCCCAGTGCTGTGGTGCAGATCGTTTCGATTTCGATTAAATTCTTTAATTTTTGCAAAAGGATGTGGATATGTGGATTTACATGGCTCTCATTTGTAGGGAAAGAAGATAAACTTATATTAACTCGTTCATGAATGCAGAAGTTCTAATGAACCAGTCACATTGGAGCTCGATATTCAGTAAGTTATTTTTCTTCAGAAGTAAATGGAAAAGGGAAATTTGCATTAAAACTTTCCAACATGATATAAAGCGACTCGAGCTTAGTGTCTCGTCACTCGACATCTTAGTTTTGCCTTATTTAATTAGTAAGAAATCAAGACGTTGATTGAATAAACACACAAGAGCATTGATACGATGTTTTGCAATATTTGTGGCAGGGCAAATAAAAATATTAGTGTTTCTTTCGTTTACCAAACCTTTCTACTTACGGGATTTATTTACGAAAATAAGTGCTGTCAAATTGCACTTCCATTTAGCATGACTGAGATTCGATTATTTCCTTCATTCTCAACTTACCGCTAAATCATTATATTCCCTGACATTGGTACTTTATTTGACGTAAAAAAACACATGTTCTAATACGTTCAAATATCAACAAACACATTAACAGCCAAGTCGGTTGCGGTCATGGCACATAATGACCGCCTTATAGATACGCTAGGGGTGTCAAAACGACTAGGACGTTCTGTACTATCTGAACTCGACTCAAGGGCTAATGAGAAGGCAGCCGAGTTAGACTCGGTGCTCGATGATGCAAATAAGCCTACCTATACAAATCCGCACAGGTTCAAAGATGTACATCAAAGCGAATTTAGTGCTATGGATTCGATAGAATCACACTACGCTGCTAAGAAACCAGGTTTCAGCTTTCAAAAAGACGAATTGCACAACATTAATGCTTCAAACGGCCTTGAAAAGTCTCAGCGGACCAAAGAAAACTCGAGCGAGAGGCCAAGTACCCCGAAGCGGCATGCAAATCAGGAGTTATCCGCCTCCACGAAACGCTACAAGGACTCTAAAAGCCGTTCACGAGCAAGTGATGCCTTCTTATACAGCCCTGTGACAGATATCACAAAGAAGATACGAAGGTTAAGAATGATAAGCCAGACACCAAGAGAAAACAAATCAAGAATGAATACGATACGAAATACCCCCTTAAGCCGACGTGATCCTGGTTACTTATCTGTTACAGGTTACGTGCCCCATAATTTTGACAGAAACCAGCCCACGTTTGCGAAACCGACCTTCACTTCCATAAAGCGAGAAAGTAAGCCAGGTGCAATATTCTCAAACCTTAAGAAACCGGGAAGTATACCCAGAACACACATAAATTCTATGTTACCTAACCCTCCACCATCTAAGCCTACGCCAGTGGTTGATACACCACCTCATCATCCTGTTCAGAAACCTTCGATGGTTGCGTCCACTTCGGTGTTCGACAGATTGTATAAGCAATCTACGATTTCACGTTCTAGTTCAAGCAATAAGCTTCCTGCTCCAACAAGGCCCTTGCCAAAATCTCAAACTATGAAGAACATACGATCTTCCGCAGTAGCGGATAATATGAAGAGCGGCTTAGCACCCTCATCTTTTTCTCTGCCCCGATCCAAATCGAGCGCCAACCTATCCATAGGAAATCAATCACGAGGTATCTCAGTTAAACAGCTTGGAGAAACCAATTTAGGTAAACGTAATTGGAGATGACTTATTCACTTTTAAATAATTAATTGTTATAACTGTTGAGATTGTTTTAAAATGCAGCCGCTGCAAATTAAACATAAAAAAATTAAGTTTCTAAAACTTTTGAAGGAATTTTTGACTCTATCATTGATTGTATTAACTCAAACTTCCACCTTGAGTGTGCCTCAGTTCCCAATTAAATATTTCTTCCAAACTTTTTACAAAAGTTGTTTACTTAAAAACTATGTAATTTAAATCATGAATAGTAGCACTTTAAAAACAAATCGTTAGACAGATACAGTTCAGCTAAACGGTGTTTCGATTTTCGTTACGTTTATTTGAATTTCTTACCAAACAAGATCATTTGCAATTGGTCGTACATGGAAATGACACCGGCACCGGCGACACCTCTCAAGATGTTAGCACCACAACCCTTGAACAAAGACTTGACACCTTCAGCAGCAACGATCTTTCTGAAAGCATCGAAGGCACCATCGTACTTGACGGCTTGACCGGAGGTCATCATCATTCTTCTTCTAACGGTATCCAATGGGTAAGAGGCAGTAGAGGCACCGGTAGTGACAGCCCAACCCAACAAGAAAGAAGCCAAGAAAGAACCATCCAAAGAACCAGTCAACAACACAGGCTTCAAGGAATCGTACAGACCGAAGTACAAACCTCTGTAGACCACAATACCAACAACAGAAGGCAAGAAACCTCTGTACAAACCAGCCAAACCATCGGAAGCCAAAGTCTTTTTGTAAACATCCACTAGACCGTTGAATTGACGTTCACCACCCTTCTTGGCACCCTTGGAATCAGCAGCCAATCTGGTTCTGGCGTAATCCAAAGAGTAAACAAACAACAAAGACAAACCACCAGCGGCACCACCGGAAGCCAAGTTACCGGCGAACCATTTGGCGTAACCTTCTTCCTTCTTGAAACCGAACATAGCCTTAATCTTATCCTTGAAGGCAAAGTTCAAAGCTTGAGTTGGGAAGTAACGGATAACATTAGCGGTGTTACCTCTCCAGAATGAAGCAATACCTTCGTTCTTAGCAGTTCTGCTGAAACACTCCACGATACCGTTGTAACGTCTGTCCAAAGACCCTTGCTTTAGCATTTCATCTTGGTTTTGGATCAACAATTTAACTCTTTCGATAGGAGCAGCGGCAGTCTTAGCGACGGCGGCGGAAACACCACCCATCAAGAAGTCGACAGCGAAGTTGGATTCTTTTTTTTCAGCCATGTTTGGTTTATTTTATCTACAGGATGTCGACAAGACACAAGGAGGTTTGCACTGCTCCGCCATGTCAACGTTTATATATTCCGTCTACGGGAAAAAAAATTTTCTCAGAGCGATAGCTATTCTTGCAGCTAAACTGTGGTGTATAGGTGTAATCCCGATCCTCACGGCCTCTTCGGCTTTATCTAGGTGTCACCCAACGGAGCGCGTTGATTGGTTGCCGACCGTAAGATCCGTGCCACGTGATGATATGGGGTTTGCGAACAAAGCAATTCGCCCCTTTTTTCTCCGGTATTATTTGCAACTTTAATTTCCTCTGATTTTTACGCCGAGCGCGGCTAAGTCTGGTTGAAATGAGGGGAAACACGGCAGCGGCCGCGGAGGAGCCACAACACGGGCGTTGACACGTGATGTGTGATGTGTCACGTGGGGTGGGTGAATAGGTATCGGTCGCTATGTACGCGTTTGCTGTTTTAACAGTTCCGGATCCGGGAGATGGCCTTGCCTCGGATTGCTGTGGGTTCTCTATTCTTCAACATGGTAAAAGGTTGCTCATCACTGTAAATGTATGAAATGAGGGCAGAAGTAGCTATGAAGAGAGTCAATAAAGAGCAGCAGACACACAATCACCTTCGCAAACGTGTGACAAAGGCTTGTGATTCGTGTAGAACGAAAAAGATTAAGTGTGATGGCCAAGAACCATGTGGAAATTGTTCCAAGTATCAATGCGCTTGCGCGTACACGCACGTCGTGAAGAAACGACATGCGCCTTCGACCAGGGTGTCGAATAGGAAGCTGCTCAGTGATCTGTCGTCTCGTATCTCCACGCTGGAATCCCTACTCGTTGGCATACGTGACAGCATCGAGTCCCGGCCCGCGGTGGGTTCGATCACAGAGGACGAAAAGTCGATCTCAGAGGAAGCAGAAGAGGATCCATCCAGCACTGATTCCAATTACCCGTCTTCGGACAGCGAGGACTCGTGCGCATCAGAGGGGTCGCCTGTCTCGATGGTGTCGATTCTTGACTCAGTGCAACACGAATCGATTAACAAAGGTGGCTCTGGTGATTCTCTCGAAAACCCGACCGTTGTTGGCGAGCGTAGCGATAGTAATGAGATAGGCAATCCTAAGAGCATTGACATGGGCGATGACGTTTCATTCCATACTTCTGCAAGTGCAATCACGCTTCAATCGAAACCTGAAGGCTATGTGGGGGCACATTCGGTTTTTTCGCTCCTTAGCAGAGGTGGACTCCGTTGGTTGCAGCGCAAGCTGCAGGGCAAAACAGACGCGATTTTGCCCGTAATGCAAGTGCGTAATATGGTGATCCAAAGCAACCAGTCTTGTCTCAACATTTTACTTGACCGGGTGCCATCGTCCACTCCAGAGTTCAGATTCCCACCACCAGCTGCATGCGAGGTCCTTTTCAAGGTCTTTCTAGAACAAATCATACATGTCGCACGCTTAGCTTTCGAGCCCGATTGTCTTGAACTATTTGATAAGTTTCGAACATCACCCCAATCGCTTAACCGGTCTGAAGAGATGTTTTTACTCAGTATACTTCTCTTGTCGACGATCTACATGTGCCACGTTGAAGAAGAGGGCACAGGCATTTGCAATTGGAAGGAGTTGCATATCGTTTTACTTGTTAAAACCATGCGACTCTTTCAACAGACTGTACTCTGCTTTATGGACGATTCATTGAAGTATATCCAAGGCGTCGCATTGTTTTGTTGGTATCTGGAGAACTCTCCGATTCCCTATCAGGTTTACGCTACTTTGACGGCTGCAATACGGGTTGCGCAAGAAGTTGGTTTACATGATCGTGAAACTTATCGTAATATTGCCGATCCCGTTGACCTCAGTAGACGCAAAACCATCTGGTTCGGCTTGTATCGATATGATCGCTGCATTTCGATCCGTACGGGCAAGCCTCCGTTGATTCATGATCATGATATGACATCTCTCAACGATTGGGATCTTTACAAAGAGATGGCCTCCATGTTAAATATAGAGGACTTACAAAACACCGAGCTAGGACCAGACACAGACAAGGCATGGATAGAAAAGTTTGATGAGAATCTAGCGCAGCTGAGTTCTAAATCGTTAGAAGGTCTTTCTTTTACGTTAAAATACTTTTTCTTCAAATTAGCACAGTACTCAGGACGGTCTTATCAATACCTCCTCTCCTCAGATGCTATAGAAAAGAACGATGATAAAGTCCGTAAAGGACGAATCAGCAAACTTTCACGTGAATTGGAAGAGTGGTGCAATTTGCTGCCGCCATCATTACGTATCTATGAAGATGTAGACACACTACCTCAACTTCTGGAAACTTTGCGGTCTTACCCGCAGGGACCCTCCTATCCTGGCTCGCTCCAGTACAAGAAAGTCACACCGGAAAGCATATACTACCAAATTTTAGCTTTAAACATGGAATATTACCTCAATCTCATGTACACAAATTGCGTGGTTAGAAAGAATCCATGGTATGAGAATCCTGATACGCCCAGTCGCCCAGCAAAGGATTGCCCCGCATTAGACCGGTGCGCATTTGCGTCCAGAAGTTTATTGAAGCTGTGTCAACTAGTCCTGGATACAAAGGCTCAGTATCATTTTTTACTTGCAGATGTGGTGTATGCATTTTTCAGCGCGTTCCTCAACCTTTTTTGGCGCTGTCTGGAGTTTCCACTGCGTGCGCGGGACGACTTGCTACTAATGTGCTCGCTTATGTCCAGCATGGTTCAAGAAGTGAGTAGCCATTGGACTTCTTACACTATGAAATGGAGCACTGTGTCATTCACGTGCCTGAATCTCTTGAAGGTGGCCCTCGTGCACTTCAATGAACGTTGCGAGGATCCTAATATGAAGCTAGACCTGCTACCGATTGGCGCTCAACTCAAAATAATACAGCAGCACCTACTCATGCAGTCCAAAGACATGGCTGGCGCAATGCTCCCGGTGCATGATTCAAATACGGTACCACTTACAGGCGCCAATGTGAACGGAAGCCAGTTCAACATGCCTGCGAACCCTAACAACACGGCACGTGACTCGCTCTCTGACCCAAAAATATCCGATATTCCTAGCTCCTGGTTCGGATTTGGCGATCTGGGCGCCGCGCCGTTCGTACCAGCAGACGAGGCAACGAGTGGCATACCACCGGCTTCCACAGACCAACCAAGCGAATTCATGGGTCTAGGTCCCGCAGAAGATCTGCTATTCGACTGGCACGACTTTGAGTTTGACGAGTATGGGCCCTCGGAATCGTCGTCCCTGGCACCCTACTTCCGCTTCTGATCACGTGACCACGGCCCCTCGCGTTCCGATGCCGCGTGTGAGCGCCGCCGTTTCCTGTTATACTATGTACTTAGTTAGCTATACAACCACGCAAAACTAGCCGCCCATCTTACCAGCCCGTATATTCTCCTGTTCTTTGGCAACCTTTTTCAGCTGCTCGTCATTCTTGAAATCCTGGCGCCAGTTGCAGATGGGACACATGAGCTGTTTTCCCCAGAAGAACGGCAGAACGGGTATGAACCAGATCGTGATAAACTCCCTCCGTTTGACAGGCCTGACACTATAATTGTGGCAGTTGGGACAGTAAATGGAATTAAATTCATGCGTCTGGGAGTACTCTTTATCCCAGTCGCGTTTACCGCAGATAATAGGGACGAAAGACATGTGACAGGTGGAAAGGTGCGGGTTTAGTTATTGTGTCGCAACGTCAGCGCAAATAAATATAAAATGGTACTAATATATCTATACATATACGTATATATATATATATATATATATATATATATATGTATGGTGCGTGTCTGTGTGTGAGTCTTCTCTCGTACTTGTCCCCTGCATCATCTACCCAATATATTGCTACGGGGGGTAGCTGCACTCAGCCGGGCACGGCGGTTTCGCCACATATGCGAAGACAAGCGCGTAGCTACAGTAAACTAAACGGGGACAATATAATAAGCCTAGTCGTGGACGACGTCAGAGAGGTAAGGAGGGGGGGAACAAAACACAGCTCTGGTCACGTGCCCGCCACATGTAAGGGCCTGGCTCTGTTGATGCGCGGTTCCGTGAACTACACGTGCTCGGAGTTCAATCGCGTGACCCTTCCGTGCAGCTGGCTTCCCTCGGCCAACATTCCAGAAGCTGACTACCCTTACAAGCGGCGTTGGAGTGCCGCCTTCACGTGACCGCTACCTACCCTTCTTCCTCTTCTGTGACGGTTCATTTCCAGTTGCACGCACGGCCATCGGTTCCAAGTGATGATTTAGGTATATTGTCCGAGACTCAGCTCCGACAATAGTCTGGGCACGATAAAGTGCTAGGGTGGTTTCTGGGCGGGCGTTGATGTCGGCCACATGGCAACAGAATTCCAGGTGGGAAAATATTTGACTGGTGTCGTGATGTTTGATAAGTGATAATGCGTGAGTCAATTCCGGGTCCTCGTGAGCACTACAGTAACGTGCGAAGGGAAAAACGGTGAAAAATTGGGAATTAGCATATATATGTGGAAAAGGTGCATGTAGGGTTTGGGGCATCGTTGAGTGTGCAATTAAGATTATTCTTTTGAAGGCATTGAGAGGGAAAAAAAAATAATCATGTTGTACTCGAGCGTGGAAGAGTACGACTTGCTAGACAATAGACTCATCTTTGCCTCAGAGTCTCAGAAAGAAGGGCAAACTCAAATACAGAGGGAGACAATTCCTGATCGGGAGTTTGGGGGGTCGACTATATCGCTTCAGGACACAGAGCTGGACCCTGTGCTCAGTTTGTACTACCCAATGGCAACGGCGGAGCCGGCAATGGAGACGCCAGGTAATTCGAATTCGAGTGTGCTTTCATTCTCAACTACATCTTCGAGTACGCTCTTCAGTCAGGCGTCGCTATACGACGTGGATTTCTACTCGACAAGTTTCACAGGCCGTACCGGTGTATCGGCGGATGAGGAAGCCGGGCTCGCCGCCACGGCTAGAGATCCTTTGATGTCTTATAACTTGGGTGATTTCGAGCCTTCGGTGGAAAGGGGACAGTCTGACAGTCCACTTTTGAGCGTAGGTGATGTGATGGATACAGGTATCGGTTTAAAAGTGCACGTGCCAGAGCCCGTACGTCCCAATGTCGCGGGCGACAACGTTGACACTGATGCTGATGCCGATGCTGATGCTGAAAATCACGGCGATGCTGATGATGATGCCAGCGATGACGCTAGTGACTCTGACCAGCATCCCAAGGTACCTCGCCAGAGGCGCTTTTCGTCACGCACGTCCTCCTCGGGGACAATACCCTCTGGGTTTGGACCTGTAAGTAAAAAGGTCTCTGACTCCAGACTGTCAGCACAGGGCCTGGCCGAGGTCTTGAATCTCAACTCGGCAGAGGAGGCGCTACGTCGCGAGCGCTTCATCCTAGACATCTTTGAGCGCGAGCTACATTATCCACTGGGCTACAAGACGTGGGTCCGCGATACTTCCAAAGAGTACCGTACTCAACTTCTGGATCAATTACATCAGCGCGTCATTCAAACCTATCCAGAGTATGACAAGCCTGTGCTAGAGACAATCATCAGGAGAGCTACATATTACATGATGCAGAGTAGGCTAAGAAGAGAGCGTAGAGCTAAGGCTAAATTAAAGCGCGATCAAGACAGAAAAAGTGAATCCAAGAGACGGAACACAAGCAGCAGGAACTCCAAGCTGGGGCTGACACGCTATGGGGGCTCTTCGGGGACCACGTTCATGATGTAACGTGGCTGGATTCACATATACATTACATAAAAACTCTGGATATACTGGGACATCAACATATAATATAATTCTAATACAAAAAACAACTACTTTGCCAGCAATATCCTTTAAGGCACGATCGGCTAGTCGCTTCCGACAATCACTTATCGCGTTTAGTTCTGGTATGCGATTGTGGCTTATTAATTATCTCCTCACTTTCTCTTTTTGATGACTTTATCGGCATAGGCACATGCTCGTACTTATCTTTGTTTTTCTTTTAACATAATCATCTTGAATTCCCATTTAGGTAATCTACCCTCGAGAAATACCCGGGAATTATCGTCGAAATACCGACGCATTATTTGGATGGAAGCACATGGCAAAGACCAGCATCGCGCACGTGACTATGTTGTTCGTAACAATACGCTGGAGACATTGGACGGTGGCGGGTGGGTATCTCTATTCGTTTCTCACTTGAAATGTAGATCTATTTTAATATTTGAACCACTACTAATAATGTACATACTATCAGGACGGTTGCGTCCTAGCATTGGCATTCTAATCCGTGGCTGATACTTGCATCTGTGCGTACAGTGCAGTGCACTAAGTACTAATCAGCCGGGTAGAAACGACATATGCTTTGCTTTGCCTTGCCTGCGCCCTACTTCGAGCGTGAAATCACTTTAAAACTTAGTGAACGAGCCCTTCTTGCGGGTTATCTTTATCTTCTTGTTTCTCTTGTAGTTATGATGTCTTGCGTCTCTCCAGCCAGAGGTGCTGACCTTCTTAGCATCTGTTTCCATGGCGTCGGCATTAGCCTTAGCATTTGCTGCTTCCAATGACGCTGCATCCAACTCCATTCCGCCATTTTTGCTCTTCAGTTCCTCTAGTTGTTGCCTCACTAGGTCCTCTTTCAGCTTTGCGGCGAGACGCTCAGTACGAGCGTCAACCGTCTTTTGAAACTCATTCTTACGCTTGATGGACTTAGCCTTCAAATGAGATTTTGCACGTAGAGATTTAGCCATTATTGTTGTGGATTCAAGCGATGAGATGAGCTGCACGTACTAACATCTTAACCTGGAAAATTTTCATTCTGCCCTTACTTTCTTTTCTTGCCAGAAAGCAGTCACTACATGACTTTAACATCCGTACATTATATATTACTTTTACAAACCCATACCTTATCGTGTAGTTAAGGTTGTTCAATTTTTTCCAGAGTGAAAATAGTACCAGCGTCGCGGCCCTTGGTGAGACACCTTGAAATTCCCAGGCAGTGAGTGTCCGACTGGCGGCCCGCGCTGTGGTAGTATCCTCGGCCGCCTGCCACTACCATTGCGTCTCACTCCCCCTCCTAGGCTCGGGGACACGATGTCCATCCCTGCCTAGCACCGTCCATCGTTCCACAGTATCTCGGCCCAGGCATCCTCGCTGCAGCGGGAAGGAGGCAGTTCGAAAAATCTTTATTGGGTTTACACAAAAGTCTTGCTGATTCTCCCGTTTTCAAATTTACGTACAATAGAGAAACCAAAGCAAAATGTATGTTAAGATCAATGAATTGGAGTTTAATCGAGTGTTATCCCTAGGATGTAGGTGGAACCGTTGAATGGAGGACCTAGTTTGAAGTATTGTGAATAATGAAGTGCCTTAGTGGAATAATAGAACATCACGTTGAAGCGAGAGGAATTCTATACCTGATACCGTGATCATCCTGAATACAAGCAAGATGAGTGTGACTACGGAGGAAACGGAGTGTTTTCAAGCTATTTACTTTCTCGATGACATGAAGCTCTTCGATGCTTACGGAATTTTTCTTGCTACCCCTTGGTTTTCAGCGCTGCATCCACTGAGAGACACTCGTCTCCCCATAGAAGGGCAAAATGACTAACTTTATTTAACAGGGCTAACTTACGCACTCAAAAGAGACTTGCCGCTGCTGTTGCCGGTGTTGGTAAGAGAAAGATCTGGATGGACCCATCTGAGTCCGCTGAGATCGCTCAAGCCAACTCTAGAAATGCCATCAGAAAGTTGGTCAAGAACGGTACCATCGTTAAGAAGCCAACCAGAATGCACTCTAGATCTAGAACTAGAATGATGGCTGAATCCAAGAGAAACGGTCGTCACAGTGGTTACGGTAAGAGAAAGGGTACCAAGGAAGCCCGTTTGCCATCCCAAGTCGTCTGGATCAGAAGATTGCGTGTCTTGAGAAGATTATTGGCTAAGTACCGTGACGCTGGTAAGATCGACAAGCACTTATACCACTCCTTGTACAAGTCTGCCAAGGGTAACACCTTCAAGCACAAGAGAGCTTTGGTTGAACACATCATCCAAGCTAAGGCCGACTCTCAACGTGAGAAGGCTTTGAAGGAAGAGGCTGAAGCCAGAAGATTGAAGAACAGAGCTGCTCGTGAAAGAAGAGCTCAAAGAGTCGCTGAAAAGAGAGAAGCTTTGTTCAAGGAGGATGCTTAAATAGCATAATCTAACAAAAGTCATCATTTCTTTCACGTTTCACTGTACACCTTTTATGTAGTATAAACCTGCTTACGTTGGTTTTTCTCTAATAATCTTATCAAGGTATTATTAGTCGTTTTGTTTATAAAATAACAGTAATGCGCCTATCTCAACGTGCTGCTCAACACTTGAGTATTTCCATCATAGAATTTGTAAACATTATGCTATAGACATTTTACATATCAGGACCAGCCTGTATTTTTAACCTCCGAAGCCATACTCTTTGACGGCTTGTTCCTTGACACCATCATGAAAGAGTGGTATGTATTCCTTTGACCCAGATAGAAATTGGCTTGGCGATATTGGAGGGAAAAGGACATGCCTCCTAGTAACCGATGAGGATATTGATGCAGCCCCATCTCCACCTCTACATGCCCTCTG